>OX457052.1:8631046-8678546 GCA_949752735.1 Lumbricus terrestris
TGTCTCTGTTTCTTCATCTCTCTGTTTGTGTCTCTGTGTCTCTGTGTCTGTGTGTGTGTGTCTCTGTGTCTCTCTGTGTTTGTCTCTGTGTCTATGTGTCTCTGTCTGTGTCTATGTGTCTCTGTGTGTGTCTCTGTGTCTCTGTGTGTGTCTCTGTGTCTATGTGTCTCTGTGTGTGTCTCTGTGTGTCTTTGTCTCTGTGTGTGTCTCTGTGTCTCTGTGTGTGTCTCTGTCTCTGTGTCTCTCTGCCTTTGTCTCTGTCTCTGTGTCTCTCTCCGTGTGTGTCTCTATCTCTGTCTCGCTTCCAAAAACGCTCAAAGACCATTCTGTTAAATCTTCTATTATTAGTTCTGTGACGATCGAGTTCGTCATAAAACGACGTCGACCCACAAACGTCAAGTCACGATTCCATGAAATGGAAATGATCAGTTGGGAGGAGAGGAAGTCTCCTGTTGCCAGCTCAGCTCATTGCCTTCCAGACAGCGAGGGTCAAGGTTGGGTCAAGGTCATCTGACCGCCTGGAAGCCAGGGCAGTTAATCTAAGTGACCAGTCCTGTCTTCATCTTGGTGGCTGCGCATTATGGGGTCTTAAGGTCATATGGCTGGCCACCCACTTCAGGTTCACGGTGGCAATCGATCTCTGCATCTATAGCCACCGCCGCTGTGATTATGCTGCCACGCCATTATATATACGCACTTCACACACACACACACACACACACACACACACACACACACACACACACACACACACACACACACACACACACACACACACACACACACACACACACACACACACCCACACACACACACACACACACCGGATTATTATTCGATGGCCGATATCACATTATCACATGTTGAATATAAGACCTCAATATGTATAAGACATGAATATGTATAGGACATGAATACGTATGTATAAGGCATGAATTTGTATAGTACATGAATATGTATAAGACATGAATATGTATATGACATGAATTTGTATAATACATGAATATGTATAATACATGAATATGCATAAGACATGAATTTGTATAAGAAATGAATTTGTATAATACATGAATATGTATAAGACATGAATATGTATAAGATATGAATATGTATAAGACATAAATATGTATAATACATGAATGAATTTGTATAATACATGAATATGTATATGACATGAATTTGTATAATACATGAATATGTATATTGTATAAGACATGAATATGTATAGGACATGAATATGTATAAGATATGAATATGTATATTGTATAAGACATGAATATGCATAAGACATGAATATGTATAAGACATGAATATGTATAATACATAAATATGTATAAGGCATGAATATGTATGTATAGGACATGAATATGTATAAGACATGAATATGTATAAGACATGAATTTGTATAAGACATGAATATGTATAAGACATGAATAAGTATAATTAATACATGAATATGTATATGACATGAATATGTATAAGACATGAATATGTGTATGACATGAATATGTATAATGCATGAATTTGTATAATACACATGCCGCAGTCGTTTTGTTGCGCTGTATTAAAAACATGTTCTAGATATTATGCAGAGCCAAAGATGGACGATAAAGACTAACCATGCATTCTATACACACGATAAAAAGCATATAAACCACGCGCCGTAACACGGCCATACCGCTACTGTATATAGGCCTAATTATGCACATTTGTAAGTCTATGACTCTCTCTCTCTCTCTCCCTCCCTCCCTTCCCCCCCTCTCTCTCTCTCTGTTTTTATTTATTTCTCCATTTCTATAGCGCCCCTTCAATCTCTCTACTCAGAGGAGCTCCCGACTACAGGGCGGACACTGCATCGGAGTTTCACGCCGAAGCGCATGACCAATTGCGAATGAAGGACTTGCTCAAGGTCCCTACGAGGCGGCTTGAGGTAGATTCGAACCTGCAACCCTCCGGCTGCAAGGCAACGAACATGTCCACTACACCACCGCGCCTCACATACGTAGAGGAGCAGCGTCTGCTTCCTGTCACTCTTACCAAAGCTTTTTTCAACTCAAAACTCTGCTTCATCGCAGTGCTAGGGTCGGGAGCGCTTCTGAATAGTCCCCCCGCGTGGGGAGTCGCTATCGAAATTCCTGATTGAATGAATATTTTATGTTAAAGAAAATTATTGTATGATTGATTGAATATTATTGATTGAATGATTGAATGAATATTTTATATTATAGAAAATTACTAGTCTCATAGACCTTTAAAGGCTTACCTCCTCGATCGACGCCGAGTGTTTAGTTATAATGGTATGCTGTTGATTTCGTTCATTGGTATTCGTCCAAAGCATCGCCGCAGAAATAATTAAGTAAGTTGAAAGACTTGCTATTGTCTAGAATACAATCGTTTTGGCTTGCAGTAACTTTTTCGTGTCTACTGCGTTTTTTCCTAAGCGATAGAGTTGCCGACAAGAACTCAATAAGACTAATATAATCATCATCGTCGTCGAGTTTGAAATATGTAGGTAAGCTCACACGTCCGTGAATCATTCATTCGTTCGTTCATTTCAGACATTCATCTAGCGCCTCTTCAAGAATATACCTACTCAGAAGTGCTCCAACCCAACCCGGCCCAAGAGAACAGTCGTAAGAGCGTATAGTAGAACGTAGTCTCAACAACTCTAGGCATTAGAAATGCTGCCAGTGGCGTAGGCAAGGGGGGGGGTTTCGGGGGTCAAAACCCCCCCATTGGCTCCGAAAAAAAGATTTTTTAAGGTTATTTTTCCATTTAAGTAAGAAAAAATAGCAAAAAACAGGGTTTCCGGCCATAAAACCCCCCCATGAAAAATTCCTGGCTACGCCACTGAATGCTGCATCTGTGTTTGTATCGGTGTTGACACGCTGGAGCGCCATTTTGGATGATTCAACTCTAACCCTCAGCAAATACGCAGCAGATATTAAAAATAAGCACTCATAGGCGTAGGAGGCGGGGGTCCAGAGGCAAATGCCCCCACCCCAAATTTCGGGCAAATGTGTTTTCTGGCAAAACAGGCATGGGTGGACGGACCCCTTTTCGGGCAAACAGAGAAGGGGAGAATTTTTCGGGCACACAGAGGTAAAACAGCTATATTTTATGAAAATTTGTACGAAGTAACTAAAAAAAGGTCATTAGTTATTTTTTGGGTGGGAAATCGAAATGACTAAAAAGTCATCAGAAATAAATTTGGTCGATTAAAAATGTCGTTGACTCGCGGTCCGCCAAATAAGTTAAAGTATACTTTTCTGGCAAAAGTTAAAATCTTTACCCCCCCCCCCCCCCCACTGCCGAAATGTCCCCTACGTCTATGTAAGCACTGTTCTCTTTCTTCCAGCTGTCTATCCAATCTGTCTGATGTTCATCTCTGCTACTTCGGCCTGCACCAGTCTCATCTCCAATCGCTACGGACATGACGGCTCCGGCGCTTCGTTACCGTCCTGTTGCCAACGGCGACCCGCAGTCACCAAGGCAACAGAGGAGGAGAAGTGGTTGTCGTCGTCTGCACAGAAAACAGATCTATGCAGTTGTACATCCATCGACTTAGCAACCGACAAGACCACCGCGTCATCGGCGACCGCTGCGATTGAGCACCGACTCCAGAATCGGAAGAGCATCTCCTGGCTCGACGAAAAGACACCGGAAACGGTCGAAACGTTTCTCGACGGACCAGAATTCCGTTCGGCGGAAGTCGCGTTCGAGAAGGAAACGACAGGGGAGCAGTGGAAGACGACCTGTGGACTGGTTCCACCTTGTCCTCCCTGGAGGTCGTCTCCAGTCGACGATGGCACGCAGGTGGAACGCAGCGAGGAGAGGCGGAACAGCAAGCAGCATCCAGCGAACTGTGATCGAACTGCGGAGGAAGGTTGTTCGGACAGATGTGTGAGATGGAAGACTTTGAATGCGGAAAGAAAACTGGATTTGGTCCTATTCGGAATGGCGGTCTGTCTGCTCGTCGGATATTCGTCCTGGATTATTCGTTGCTCGCTATCGTCGTGGAGCCTTATTTAGTCCTAACAACATCGCTATCATTTTAAAAAGTATTTCTCCATTTCTATAGCGCCCCTTCAAGCTCTCTACTCAGAGGCGCCCTCCACTACAGCGCGGACACTGTGTCGGACAAATTGCGAGTGAAGGACTTGCTGAAGGTCCCTACGCGGCGGCTGGTTGTGGTGGGGGTGGTGGTGGTATCACTGTTATAACCTTAATTTACTTGATTTTTCTATCTCCTGCCTTCTCCTAGATCTCTATTGGGAGGATAGGCCATATGATTATACCTTTCAACCGAATTCTTCATGTTATCCTTATACAATACACATTGATTTGAATTCTGAGTCACTTCACGACAATCGTCAATTATTTAACCATTACCACCATTCGGTGATGTGTTTTGGACTTGACCTTCTCAGGTCATCATCTGGCACAGAAACAGGCCAAACATATATATATATATATATCTGGCTCTGATACAGGCTATAGCACCGGTGGTTAACCTTAGTCCCTCACTTTACTGAACTCATGTACAACGCCCTTTCCAGAGGCGTCGACTGAGTCCTACCACGACCCTCAGAGTCATGGTCCGTTTATCACATAGTTTTTGTTGTTGTTTTTTGTTTTTGTTTTTTATTATTATTTTTTATTATTATAGGTTTACGACCAGTTATGGTGCGCCAGTGACCCTCCTGCTTTGCTATTGGACTTACGGAGTTTTACCTCACGCCAGCGGTCCAGCAGGGAACCAGTTAATTATTATTTCACTTTGATCTTAGCCAAAAGGCCGAGAAGTGCTAATTGCTCTGGGGTTGCTGGAGTTTATATAGGATAGATGCCCCCATTAAAAAGGTGTTTAACGTGACCATAAACTTTTCCAGCGTATTGTAAAGTTACACGACTGCCGGAGACTTTTACTTTGATTGCACACGTACATTGCAATTTTTGCTAATTGTAACAATATAGATGAGGAGCTTAAGGGAAACAAAGGACCTATTAAACACAAAACCAGACAATGCCTATCTAAATAACTAGTGTTAAAAATTGCGCCCGTTGAAGCGCCATTTACCTCCAGCGGCAAAATATGTAGACGCCGTTGCTACGCAACAATAACGATAATCATGCAGATTCAAGGCATTAGATAATTGCACGTAACTGAGTTTAACGTCTTTATATAGGCCTAGGCCTAGTCTATAGTATACAATCCGCTACTTGCTTTCCCCTCACGCAGTCACCTCTCTCGTACATTCATTCATTCATTAGATGCATTTATATAGCGCCTCTTCAAGGGGGCTACTCAGAGGTGCTCCCAACCTCAGCGAGGCCATTAAAATGAAAGAGGAAAGCCTGAGATTGATTTTTAGAAAGCGAGCGGAGTGTCGGAGGAAGACCATTCCAGATTGAGGGTAGGCCTACACGCGCCGATCGGTAGGCCTACTAATAAGGCCCTACTATAGGCTTATCTTTGGCAACATCATCTACGCTGGTCTCTCCTCTCTCGCTAAGAATTTTAAAACTCTAGCCTCCCGTCAAAACAGATATCTTTACTCTAAATGTGCCTTGTGAATTGTGGAACGTATATATTGAATCGATTCCAACAAATTTTAATTTGACCTAACGCTGCTGCGGACCTAATTGGTGGTATTGCGAAGTTTTAGTTCTTCTTTTCTTAGCACTCATCATATCTCACCTCAATCCTTTCTTTAATTTTTTAATTTCCACACTGTCACTACCCCCTATATTCAGGATTTATTAAGTCTAGAATATTGAGGGTGAACTTTATGCTCAGAGGCTGTTGGGTGAATAATGGTATAATAGCAACCTACGACCTAGAACAAATGAGACTGTGATTCATATAAAGATATAATATAAAATAACATTTCAATCAATAAATGCAATTCAAAGAAAAGAATCTTATCTACCTATTTGTGGCGTATTATTTAAATTAATAATATTATGTATATTTCTTATCTTTCCACATCGTCCTTTCTGGTGGATGTAGAAATGCTTTTCACTTCCGCGGGAATGGATTGAAGGGAAAATTGAAGAAGGTCGCGATCTTCTCAATTGCCGTCAGTCCAGATTTCTCGGTAGTTGTTTGTCGATGGGTACTGTAGCTTGAAACAGTAACCCAGCGTGTTTCTCCTTCTTCCTCGGATTTCGTCGAGCATAGGAATTCACCCGTCGCTCAACCGATTCTTCCTCCTCGTCTTGCTGCAAATGTTTCACCACGGATCGCTTCAGAGTTCGATCCCAACTTCAACGTTCGACCGATTCGCAAATCGTCGCCAGTTAGAGTCACACTGCTTCGCACAGTTCACTCGCTTCGCCTCGGAACTTCGCTTCAAACGTCTCAAAGTTCGACAGTGGGACAAGTCGACAACGTGTCGCTTTCCACACCCATAAATCAAGTTCCAGATATTCGAATTACCAACGATTGGCTCCGTATTTGCCGACAGACGCCATCGCACGAAATATCTTTTCGACCCTCTCCTTGCTCAGCTCCATCGATGACTGCCTGTCGTCTGCTTTCGTTAACGCTGCTTTCCGCCGCTCAGTAATGTTGAGTCAATTGTTGTAGCGCATGTTCAAGAATTGTTGTAGCGCTATTATTATTATCTAACTTAATGCCACAAGTAATATTACTTATAATCTACAATACGCCACATATTGTCTAGCTTAATTCTTACCTACATTAATCATTATACATAGCATTGTTTAATAGGTTTTGTTTGGCAAGAAGCATTCAACCGCTACAAATGCCCCTCCTTCAAAAGTCTGTTTACAGGCTTTATCAAACTCACCTACTTGACAAACTAACCTAATAAACTTCTTTAACTTACTTTAGATATCATGCATAACTACTATACTTCACTTACTTATTTACAACTATACATCTACCTTATTACATCCTACTCTACTCTAATCCTCTACTCAGGTAGTCGGACATGACATTGTTGGACCCCTTGATGTATCTTATGCTAAAAGAATAATTTTGGAGGGCCAAACTCCATCTCATCACCCTTGCATTTTTCATCCTATTCTCTCTCATGTATTGCAATCCGCAATGATCTGTCTCGATGATGAATTTCTTTCCACAAAGGTATCGATCGAACCTACTAACTCCCCACATGATCGATAAGCATTCCCTCTCCTCCACTGAGTACCTTCTCTCACGTTCCACAAGTTTCCTGCTGGCATACGCTATGGGATGGTTCATCCCCTCGTATTGCTGCATTATTACACATCCTATTCCGCTTCCACTTGCATCCGTCTGAAGAATAAACTCTTTCTCCAGGTTTGGTAATTTCAGAATTGGTTCCTTTGCCAATTCACTCTTCAACATCGTAAAACTTGCTTCCAGTTCATCGTTCCATTCAACTACTCCAGGTGCCATCTTCTTCGTCAAATCGCTCAACGGTGCCATGATCTCTGCACAGTGTGGTATGAACTTACGATAATAGTTTATCGCTCCAAGAAAACTCCTGACTTGTTTCTTTGTCTTTGGACGTGGCATGTCTACTATTTTATCAACTGATTTATCCTTTGGACTTATGTCATCCTTGTTCAATGTATGTCCCAAAAAGTCAATCTTTTCATATCCTATAGAACACTTCTTTGGCTTCAATGTCAAATTCGCTTGTCTGACTCTTTCGAAAAATATCTCCAATGTCTTCAAGTGTTCTCTCCATCCTTTATTATGCGCTAGTATATCGTCGACATAACTTTCAAGATTTTCTGTTCCGTGAAGAATCTTCCTAATTAATCGGTTATAACTGGACGCACTGTTAATCAATCCGAATGGCATAACATTGAATTTGTATATTCCATTGGCACATACAAATGTAGTGTAGTCTTTCGATTCTGGACTCATAGGGATCTGCCAATAACCCTTGCAGAAATCGAACTTGCTGTAAATTCTACTCCCACTCAACTTATTAAAAATATCTTCGTTTGTCATCATAGGCTCAGGATCAAATATTGTCAATTTGTTCAGCTGTTTGTAATTGCAACACAGTCTATTACTTCCGTCTGATTTCTTGACAACCACCAGCGGTGCTGCATAAGCTGCCTCTGATCTTTCTATCACCTTATTGTCCAACATCGTTTGAATCTCCTTATCTATTTCTTTTTGCAAATGGTATGGTGTTGGATACGCTCTTTGTCTTACTGGCTCTTCACTCGTCAAATGTATTTCATGCTTCACCAAGTCTGTTCTCCCAGGCTTGTCTGTGAAAATGTCTTCATATTTCTTCAATAGTTTCCTCATTTCTCCTTTTTGTTCTTCATCCAAATTAGGATTTATATCTACATCTTCATAGGTCTCTGTTTGTTCACCCACATACAAATCCAATATCTCTTCTTCTTCATCTTCTCCTACTTTTCCATCATATACCACTGCTGAAATGTATGCTACAGTCTCGGCATCTTCTCTTTCGTGATATTTCTTCAATATATTGATGTGATATGTCTTTATCTTTCCTTTCTCGATTTCAACTCTGTAGTCATAGTCTCCAATCTTCTCTCTCACAACATATGGCCCTTGCCACTTTACTAACATCTTGTTCTTACAACTAGGCAATAGTAACAACACCTTATCGCCTATTTCCAACTTCCGGTATCTCGCTTTCCTGTCATAATATTTCTTGTTTTTAGCATTCGCCTTGTGTATCGCCTTCTGTGCCATATCACAAGTCTCCTCAATCCTTTCTCTTAAATCCTGCATATACGTATACACGTCTTTCACTTCTTCTTCCACTGTCTCATTGGTCCATAACTCCTTTAATATTTGCACTGGTCCTCTGCACGACCTACCGAATATTAGTTCGAATGGTGTGAAACCGTGACTCTCATGTACTGTGTCTCTCAACGCAAACAGTAATGGAGCTATATATCGATCCCATTCTTTCGCTTGTTCACCAATCAACTTCCTCAACGTCGCTTTGATGGTTCCGTTAAGTCTTTCCACACATCCATTGCCCATTGCATGGTATGGACTAGTCATGGTGTGTTTTATCAATAGCATCTTATTTACTTCAGCCATGAGTTCAGAAGTGAACTGGCTTCCACGATCAGTATGGATCTTCTGTGGCACTCCCATACGACAATAGAATCCAAACAAAGCTTCTGCAACTTCCTCAGTACTAATTCCTTTCAATGGAATAGCTTCCGGATACCTTGTACTCAAATCTATGATGGTCAATATATATCGGTAACCCCTTGCAGACATAGGGTTAACTTCTCCGATTATGTCTATGCATATGTGTTTGAATGGTACATCTAATACAGGTAGATGACCCATAGGCGCCTTGTGGTTCACCTTCTTGTCAACTGATTTTTGACAAATGTCACAACTCAACACATACCTCCGTATATCTTGTCCTATTCCAGGCCAATAGAATTCATTCAGAATCTTATCGTGTGTTTTCCTCATTCCTAGGTGAGCTGATAACAATGAATTGTGTGCTACGGCTAACACTTTATCCCTCAATGGTTTAGGTACCATTAGTTGCCATTTCACCTCATCCTTCTGTGCTTCTTTGTATCTTTTGTACAACAATCCCTTCTTTATCACATATGGATTATCTTCTATGTTGTCTTCATTATCATCCCATTCAATTGCTCTTTCCATTTGTTTCGTCATAGTTTCATCTTGACTCTGCAACTCCTGTATCTCTTTCACTGACACATTCAAGTTCGGCATCTCCGCAACTTTCAATGGTTTATATTTTGCTACCTTTTTAGCTTCTGCTCTTGTTTCCACAACTGCTACTGTCATTAATTTTTCATCTTGATTCCTTATCACATTGTCAGAAAATCTCACTGTTTTCTTTGCCCCAACAGGTCTTTCTTCATGTCCTGTTTTTCTAATCAATATTCCTTTGTTTTCCACTTCAGTACTATTCTCATTTATTTCTTTTGGCTCAGGATTTGTCACATTCTCAGTTCTCTCATCTTTAACCATGTACTTCAATCCTTTGATTTTCCCAATTATTACTGGTTTTATCGGCTGTTCCATCACCATCGCTTGTACTTCACCATTAAAGTGTTCACTCTCTATGTACACTTTAGCCAACGGGAAACATCTTAAACTTCCGTCAACTAAAACACAATGCGTTTCTTCACCAGTTAATGCTTCTTCATTTATCAAAGAACGTTTTACGATACAGCAACTTGCGCCTGTGTCGTATAAGCATCCCACTAAGTTTCCATTAACTGTTACTTGGTATTCACTCTTGTCTTCAAGACTAATACATCCATCATTGTCTTTTATCACCATTGCACTGGCTGCCATGTACATTGGTGGTATTTTACTATGTTCACCTTGTTTCATCTGTTGTTCTCCTCTTGTAACTTCAGCCACTCTCTGTATTTCACTTTCTGGCTTAACCAAGTGTGCTCGACTTTCAAATATTTGTACTGCTGCTGCAGTGTGTTTAAATGTACCCCTGTTCTTCTTTGGGCATTGATATGCCTTATGGTTTTGTTCTCCACAGAAAAAGCAAGTAATCTTATGTCCAGTTGCAGCTTCTCTTTCCCTGCTGAACCCTCGGTTTTGATGTGTACCCTGATTTATCTTCACATCGCTTCTACTCCTGTTCAGGTTGTACCCAGACTGTTCCTTGGGTCTGTGTTCGAACGGTCTACTGTTCAACCTGTCGCCATGGAATTTCACATCTGGTTTTGCAAACTGCTCGCTGTATTTGTAACCGTGTGCTTCAATGTGTGATTCCGCACAAACTAACATGTCCTTCAAACTCATCTTGCCTTTCTCCTTTATAAACATACGAAGTTCAGTACTGCATGTCAGGTAAAACTGGTCTTTCAACAAGAGGTCTTCCACTCCTTCATAAGTTCTCTCAAATCCCGCTTGTGCTAACCACTGTTGCATGTACCTCCTCAATCTATGCACAAAACTAGAAGGTGTCTCTCCTGATTCCATTTTACTGGTTTTGAACTTGTTTCGATAACCACCTTCAGTCAGTTGAAATCTCTTCAAAAGCTGAGTCTTCAAACACTCATAATCCTGTACTTCATCTGCAGACAACCTTTGGTATACTTCCAGTGCTCTGCCTTCCAAATGTCTCGCTAACGTTAGCGACCAAACTTCTTTTCTGATTTCATACGCTACACATGTTCTCTCGAATCTCAACAAGTAGGCATCTAAACAATCCTTGGACTCGTTGAATATAGGAAATTTGATATTCCTGATTCCTTTATTGTTTTCTCGGTGATCTCCCTGTTGCTGACCATCACCGATCCTCATGTAGTCATTCTCGTGCTCTCGGTTCTGTTCCCCTCTTGAATCAATTTCACGCATCCTCACCTGTGCTTCAAGTCTCTTTATTTCTAGCTGGTGTTCGCGCTGTTCTCTGGCTTCTGCTGCTTCACGATTCAATCTGGCTTCTGCTTCAGCACTCCTGATTGCTTCCAATTCCACTTCAGCCTTCTTTGCTTGCATTGCAGCCTCTGCTTCAGCTTTTCTCGTTGCTGCTTCTGTTTCAGCTTTTCTCATTTCTGCTGCTGCTTCAGCTTCCATCTCTGCTTTTCTTGCTTCAATCTCAAGTCTCTTGACTTCTGCTGCTGCTTCTGCTTCAGCTTTTCTCGTTGCAGCTTCTGTTTCAGCTTTTCTCGTTTCTGCTGTTGCTTCAGCTAATTTCATCTCTTTGGCGATCTCTCTCTCAGTCGCTCTATCTTGTCTCCACTCTGCCTGTCTTTCTTTGACAAAGGCACGTGTCTCGTCCCCTTCCATGTTCATCCGTTTGGCAATTTCCAACCAAGCTTCGAAATCACTGACAGACATACTTACTGTCTTACTTATGATTTTTCACTTGACACAAATATAGGCTTCAACGTGCACTATATAAATTTCTAACAGATAGAAATTGTTCAATTCTACAAAGAGAAATTCAGTTCCACAAAAGCTAATATCTAAAAGTTTACACAACCTATTGTGCACTTTTCAATAAGCAATGTACTACTTCAACTCAGATGCCAATCAGTTCAAATTGTCTCTCTAATAATCACTAGCAACAATTGTTCAAAGTTTGCCACTATAACAATACTCAAATGACATTTTTAACTGTCTAAAATATCCCGGCGTGGGCACCCACTCTTGTCACTACCCCCTATATTCAGGATTTATTAAGTCTAGAATATTGAGGGTGAACTTTATGCTCAGAGGCTGTTGGGTGAATAATGGTATAATAGCAACCTACGACCTAGAACAAATGAGACTGTGATTCATATAAAGATATAATATAAAATAACATTTCAATCAATAAATGCAATTCAAAGAAAAGAATCTTATCTACCTATTTGTGGCGTATTATTTAAATTAATAATATTATGTATATTTCTTATCTTTCCACATCGTCCTTTCTGGTGGATGTAGAAATGCTTTTCACTTCCGCGGGAATGGATTGAAGGGAAAATTGAAGAAGGTCGCGATCTTCTCAATTGCCGTCAGTCCAGATTTCTCGGTAGTTGTTTGTCGATGGGTACTGTAGCTTGAAACAGTAACCCAGCGTGTTTCTCCTTCTTCCTCGGATTTCGTCGAGCATAGGAATTCACCCGTCGCTCAACCGATTCTTCCTCCTCGTCTTGCTGCAAATGTTTCACCACGGATCGCTTCAGAGTTCGATCCCAACTTCAACGTTCGACCGATTCGCAAATCGTCGCCAGTTAGAGTCACACTGCTTCGCACAGTTCACTCGCTTCGCCTCGGAACTTCGCTTCAAACGTCTCAAAGTTCGACAGTGGGACAAGTCGACAACGTGTCGCTTTCCACACCCATAAATCAAGTTCCAGATATTCGAATTACCAACGATTGGCTCCGTATTTGCCGACAGACGCCATCGCACGAAATATCTTTTCGACCCTCTCCTTGCTCAGCTCCATCGATGACTGCCTGTCGTCTGCTTTCGTTAACGCTGCTTTCCGCCGCTCAGTAATGTTGAGTCAATTGTTGTAGCGCATGTTCAAGAATTGTTGTAGCGCTATTATTATTATCTAACTTAATGCCACAAGTAATATTACTTATAATCTACAATACGCCACATATTGTCTAGCTTAATTCTTACCTACATTAATCATTATACATAGCATTGTTTAATAGGTTTTGTTTGGCAAGAAGCATTCAACCGCTACACACACTGCCTTCATTTAGGACTACACGACTTCCTGGTCTTTGAATTCCGTAGGCTCAATCAATCAATCAATCGTAATTTATATAGCGCCCCTTCAAGGTATCTACTCAGAGGCGCTCCCGACCGAGATCAAGCGAAAAAACAGTCTTCAACAGTTTGTGATATTGAGAAGAACTTGGGAGGTGTCGCATAGTCAAGGGAAGTCCATTCCAGGTTATTGGACCAACCACAAAGAATGAACGCCTCTGCATTGTTGCAGAGCGAGTGAAAGGAACTATTAAGTCACCATGGACAGCAGAGCGGAGTGTCAGAGGAAGACCATTGCAATGTACGTGTGCAATCAAAGTCAAAGTTTCTGGCAGGCTATAGTTCAGCGGTTCCCAACCCGTGGCCCGCCTGGCCTACAAAAATGGCCCGCAGCATCTCAATGAATTAAGAAAAATATATGTAATAATTGACAATTTGGACATGATAGAATATATAATTCTTTTCTATTACAAATTATTTCATTTGGACGTTAATAAATCGCATCAAACATTCTATTTTGATTCAATTATAAAAATTTTATACGCCTTTAGTTAATTAAATTTTAGCCTTGCAATGTGGCCCTAATGTCCTTCAACTAAGTAAAAGTGGCCCTCGTGTCCTCCAACTTAGAAAAAGTGGCCCGACAGTCAAAAAAGGTTGGGAACCACTGCTATAGTTACTTCGCTTTCCGCTCGGCCGTCAAGAGTTGTCTTGTTGAGCGTTCGATCTAGAAGCTTTTATTTTGTTGGCCCCCACTTTAATCTTCATGCTCTTCGGTAGGCTACAATTTTTTAGCAGAAATTGAGGTCTGAGCTCCTCAGTTTTCTCTTCCTCGTTTTCGAAATGCCTCCAGTCCGTTTTATTCCTAAGCGAAAGTCGAGAGTGGTTTTTATTATAGATGCTTGATTAGCCCACATTTAGAAATAGAATTGGTTCAGCATAAATTATGGTTCAGTAAAAAGCAATGTCTTCTCTGCAGTCGATACTTTGAAGCAGTTAGACTATAGGCTTGCGTGGGACAGTCGGATGGATGGATGGATGGAATGGACGGACGGACGGACGGACGGATATAATGGAATTATAGATTACATGCTTTGCACATTTGTAATTTTATTATGCAATAACGTGTATTAGTATCAGTGCTTAAAGTGTGAAAAAATAAGTGCCTGGACGCCCCTTACATTTCCAAAAGAAGTGCCTGGACGCCCTTTACCATTCCAGGTTGTGCTGACTAATAAGTGGCAGGGCGGCTTTCAGAATTTAAAATAAGTGCATGGACGCCGTCCATGACCGTCCAGCCACACTTTAAGCCATGTATTAGTTGTATTGGTATACAGATGCAGAACGACAAAGAGAGACAAAACCAGTGACGCATACAAGTACCTTTAGAGAGACGTGCAGTCGTGCACATTACCATGTACATTGTACAGAATCATGTGCACATACATTATCATATCAGTGGAGAGTCGAAAGTTTACCAAATATTCAATCACCAGGTGGCAGATTTGGCTGAATATAGCACAGCCTGTGCATCATTTCGGCCGAGCAGCTCCCACCTGCCTGGATCATCTCTCTCGTGATGTTGTCTTCTCCTGGACCTTCTTTGTTTTCAGGCTTCCCATGGCGGTCTCCACTTCTCTCAGTAGGCCTAGCGCATAGACGGTGTCCGCTAAATAATTGTCTTTTTGACATCATGTCTACCTCTTAAATGTACGCGTTTCGCGCGGCAGGGTTTTTTGAATTCAATTCAATTCATTTATTGAACCCAAGATACATGTATACACATTTTTACAGTTAAAACAGTTCATCAATAGAACAAAGTAACAATGAAACAATTAAAATAGCAGATTAATTTTAAGCACGTTTAAATGGGAGCAAAGGGCACATCTGAAGGGATGGGTCCCGCTGGGGGAACGGACATTAGCCCCCTGGACATTAGCCTCCGGACATGATCCCCCAGGACATTAGCCCCCGACATATTGCCCCCGATTTTTCGTAGGACATTATCCCCTCCGGACATGATCCCCCCCCGTGTGCAAATCGTAGAATAATGCCGTCACCGATAAGACTTCGAAAGTTGTTAATGTCAGTTAACTACACCTGAGCTTCGTAGCCTTATTAGCGTCGTTTCCAGCGTCTATTTGTAGAGTTGAAATGAACGAATAGGAATCGTATTTAGTGTCTATTAACGCACCAACTGTGTCAGCAGGCCTAGAATTAGATTTGAAATTAACGAATGGGACTCGTACGTAGGGCCTATTTGTTTAGTGTCTACAAGAAATGTTTGTTAACGTCAATTCAACTAATTCTAAGCTGCGTAGCCTTATTATCATCGTTTCCATTCAAGATTAGATTCAATACAGTAGAATCGTAGATAGCCAGTCAGTAGGCCTACAAAGGTCTGTCAACGTCATAGGGCCTATACGTATGAACTTCGTAGACTTATTAGCGTCAATCCGATATCCCGTTCTACATTTAAGACCATTAAATCATAATGTTTTACCATATACATATCAAACCTGGATCTAATTAACCTTTTTACAAAGATAAACTATAGTGTGATGTATAGATATTAACTTCACATAAGCCTATTGCTATATTTTCAGGATCCATCAGTTTTTAGGTAATGATATCTTAGACTGGGGGGAGATAATGTCCTACCCCGGGGGGAATATGTCCGAGGGGCCAATGTCCGGGGGCGATCATGTCCGGGGGCTAATGTCCAGGGGGGCTAATGTCCTACACCCATTCCGCTGGTAGGGGCCCATTGGATAAGTGAGTGGCTGAGTAAGAATAAATGGACAGTCATGGACTGTCGGGAGCTAGATGGGTATCATGTGTTTCATGTGCTTAGTGTATGAGTACAGATAAGTCCTTTGAATTGTGGTAGACTGGGAACATTTTGAATGTCACTGGGTAGATTATTCCACACTAGGGGGGCTCTGGTACTGTATGAAAATTTACGTGTGTTGGTTCTGGCATACTGACACATAAAGACAAGGTTACTTCTATTAGAGATTGCTGATGAGACTGGAGTGAAAAATGACAGGAAAGCGGAGGGTAGCATGTTATTAACGTACTTGAACATGAATCCACAGTTTTGGACATTTCTGACTTGATCAGCATCAAGAATCTTAAGGTCATCAAGAAGTGGTTTATTGTGTGAGTTTGAAGATGACTTAATAATGCGGATAGCCTTTTTGAAGAAGTTTTAATTTTAAGAGGTGAGTAGGGAAAGGTTGAGGACCAGATGAAATTACAGTAGGTTAGGTAGGGCTGAATTAGAGCATAATATAAATTTTTTAATATTTAGGTAGGAAGTAGGTGGGAAATTCTGCTTAATATTACTAGGTTTTTCATAACTTTTCGATATTTCATAAGTGTGAACATTCCATTTTAAATGCTGATCAGCGAAGACCGCAAGGCAGCGTTTCAGTGGCAGTAGTGTTTCAATGTCTTTACGTGTACGTGAATAATTATCATTGTGTTCGTGTTTCTTTGTGTTTCGGCTCATTGTAAACAATCGTGGGCCACAACTGGGTGCTTATTCGGCCCTTCGTTCATTTGGGCCACAGATATGCAAACGAAGGCTGCCCAAGAAGTACACGGACGCGTATCGGCTGCACAGCCTGCCCTCCCTGTATACTCAATAATCTATCCCACCCCACCCCAACACCCCTAAATCACCCCATCCGGTTGCCTCGGCTCCGTGCGGGTTTCCCCGCCACCCACTCCCCTTTCTTCCTCACCCTTAACGTCCTCTTATCTTTCTCCTAGACTCCTACGTTCTTCCTTGGCTCAATAAGCCGTCTATTAAAGTTGCGGTTTGAACACACAAAGGCCCCTCCCATCAACCGGACAGCTGTGGTCACTGCTGGTCAGCTGCGGTGGTCGGCCGTGGTCAGCGTGTGTAGCCCACGAACGGCTCGCTCCCGCTGAATAGGCGCGCACCGGCCGAGGCCCGTAGACCAATCAGAGCCCAGTGTATTGTCACGTGTACTGCGCGCCAAGCAAAACGAAGACGATCTGGTTACTCTTGTTATGTCGTGCACACACACAACAGATGGAGGAAACGGTTTTCGCGAAGGCAAAGACAGCCACGTACAGACAAACAGACAACAACGTTACAGACAGTTAGAGACGTAGTGGCAGGGACGCATAGTTAGAGAGAAGATGCATTTGCCATCGATTACAGACTGAAAATACGTTGTCAGAGAAACTGCGCAGCTGTCTGGAAAACGGGCGATAAATTCATTTCGCTTATGTTGTGGCATCACGGATTCTGACGTTGCTGCTGCTGCTGGGCCAGCGACAGGAGAGAGGAGGGGCGAAAGAGGCGTTGAAGGTGAGTGGTGAGTCGGTCTTACTTACTTGCTTGCTTACAGATATCAGACGCTGATGATGAGATGCACAGAGTCAGCAGTGATGAGTCGAGCGTTCGAATTATAATATTGGGTTGCGCGGTGTGTTTGGATGAATCGGTAGATGAATCGATTGATTGACGGATGGTTGGGTAGATGGATGGATGAATGGGTTAAAGGATGGTTGGATAGATGGATGGATGAATGAATGAATGGATGGGTGGATAGATGGATGGATGAATGGGTTAAAGGATGGGTGCATAGATGGATGGATGAATGGGTTAAAGGATGGGTGGATGGTTCCGTAGATTTATGGATATGTGGATAGATGGATGGATGAATAAGTTAAAGGATGGGTGGGTAGATGGATGGATGAATGGGTTAAAGGATGGGCGGATAGCTGGATGGATGAATGGGTTAAAGGATGGGTGGATAGATGGATGGATGGATGAATGGGTTAAAGGATGGGTGGATAGCTGGATGGATGAATGGGTTAAAGGATGGGTGGATAGCTGGATGGATGAATGGGTTAAAGGATGGGTGGGTAGATGGATGGATGGATGAATGGGTTAAAGGATGGGTGGATAGATGGATGAATGGGTTAAAGGATGGGTGGGTAGATGGATGGATGAATGGGTTAAAGGATGGGTGGATAGATTGATGGATGAATGGGTTAAAGGATGGGTGGATAGATGGATGGATGGATGAAAGGGTTAAAGGATGGGTGGATAGATGGATGGATGAATGGGTTAAAGGATGGGTGGATAGATAGATGGATGGATGAATGGGTTAAAGGATAGATGGATAGATGGATGGATGGATGAATTGGTTGAAGGATGGGGGATAGATGGATGAATGAATG
The DNA here is from genome assembly GCA_949752735.1 of Lumbricus terrestris. Classification (NCBI taxonomy): domain Eukaryota; kingdom Metazoa; phylum Annelida; class Clitellata; order Crassiclitellata; family Lumbricidae; genus Lumbricus; species Lumbricus terrestris. The sequence goes on from OX457052.1 coordinate 8,649,457, forward strand.
GGTTAAAGGATGGGTGCATAGATAGATGGATGGATGGATGGATGGATCGATGAATGTGTTAAAGGATGGGTGGATAGATGTATGGATGAATGGGTTAAAGGATAGGTGGATAGATGAAAGGATGAATGGGTTAAAGGATGGGTGGATGGTTCAGTAGATTTATGGATGGGTGGGTGGGTTAAAGGATAGGTGGATAGAGTGATGGATGAATGGGTTAAAGGATGGGTGGATAGATGGATGGATGAATGGGTTAAAGGATGGGTGGATAGATGGATGGATGGATGGGTGGATGGATGGATGAATGGGTTAAAGGATGGGTGGATGAATGGGTTGAAGGATGGGTGGATAGATGAAATGATGAATGGGTTAAAGGATGGGTGGATGGTTCAGTAGATTTATGAATGGGTAGGTGGATGTGTGTGGGTGGGTATGAAGTCTGTTAGAAGATGGTTGGTTGTATGGATGGATGGATGAATTAGTGGGCAGACTAGTGGATGGATTAGTTGATTGATCGGTGGATAGATAGATTTGTGGGTGGATTAGTAAGTAGGATGGATGGAAGGATAAGTGGATGGATTGGTGGTTGAGTGAATTAGTGGGTGGATGCATGCCATGGGTAGGTGAATGGAGATGGGGTATGGGTGGATGTATGGTTCATGCTGGTGTATGAACTAGGATGGATGAATGGACAGATGGATGGATGGATGAATGGACAGATGGATGGATGGATGGATGGATGGATGGATGAACTAGTGAATGGACAGATGAATGGATGGATTAAGTAGTGAATGGACAGATGGATGGATGAACTAGTGAATGGACAGATGGATGGATGGATGGATGAACATGTGAATGAACAGATGGATGGATGGATGGATGGATGGATGAACTTGTGAATGGACAGATGGATGGATGGATGGATGAACTAGTGAATGGACAGATGGATGGATGGATGAAGTAGTGAATGGACAGATGGATGGATGGATGAAGTAGTGAATGGACAGATGGATGGATGGATGGATGGATGGATGAACTATAGTGAATGGACAGATGGATGGATGGATGAAGTAGTGAATGGACAGATGGATGGATGAACTAGTGAAGGGACAGATGGATGGATGGATGGATGGATGAACTAGTGAATGGACAGATGAATGGATGGATGGATGGATGGATGGATGGATGGATGGATGGATGGATGGATGAACTAGTGAATGGACAGATGGATGGATGGATGGATGGATGGCATATAGGGAATGGATTTGGATTGGTATATAGGTGGGTGGATGGATGTACTGGTGAATTGATTGATGGATAATTGGATATTTCAAATGGATCAGTGAGTTTATCGACGGGTGAATGCGATTTTAAATCTGTTATTAAAATGCTGTTATTGGCGACATGTCCATAGGTCGACTTCTCCCAAAACTATTCTATGGGGGACCGAAGCACACACGACTCTTATGACCCCAACCTGAACATAACCGATCCTCACGACGCCTAACCTGACTATAAACGACACTGAGGTCCCTAATACTATAGTTATGCGGAATTCCCCACTCAAAGTCTTAGCAACAATGTCTAGTTCTGCAGAGTAGAAATCTGTCTACTGTGTCGCAGAATAACAGAGATAATAATTATTATCATACATGGACAATTGCACATGCGTGCAAACATTAGCATAAGCATTAGGCCAAAAAAATAATGCTGTGTTTCCGGTAACAGAGCTCTAAAAAATTAGGTAGGTAGGTCGAAAAATATTTTTATTTTGATAAAATATTTTTATACAGTGACTATCCGAAAAATTATACCCAACTACTCTTTTTTGCATAAAGGTACACGCTGCAACAAAGTACGTGTTCTAAGCAAGTATAAACTGCCTATTTCCCGACTGCCTGTACCTAAAATTGCTCTAGAAAACAATTCTATTAATTTCATTTTGTTGATATCTTTTCTGGTAAGATAAAGTGGGATGGGAAGGGGAAGATGAGTGCGAACAAAACATCACTGCTAGGGGTCGTTCCAGACTGGCCGAGCCAGTGGCTAGTTTTCACCTAGAGGTTGCTAGATTTATTTTCCCTAGTCACCGTTAGAGGTGGCTCAAGTGAAAATGATAAGGCTAGAGGTTTCTCAAGACTGGCAACCAGGAAGTACTTAGGCAGGCGTGAAACTCTAAGTCACTGTAAATAACAAAATTTGCACAAAATTTTCCGAGTCGCAACAATAAAAGTGAGTTGTCGGGTTACCGGAAACACAACATATTTTGGGCCTAAGATCCAACTAAATACGGAAGGCAATGTCGCCGTATTATGTCAATACAAATTTTGAAAAAAAATTAAATTTTTTTAATTAAAAAATTTTTTTTGCAAAATATTTTTTTTTAATAATTTTTTTTACAAAATTATTTGAGTCGCGGCGATAAAAGAGGGTCGGTCGGGTTACCGGAAACACAACATTATTTTTTTTGGCCTTAGCATAGAAATATATTTGCGTATATTTGCATAAACGTACCATCATTTTCAACACGTGAATAAATATTATGACATAACCAGTCGGATGGATGAATGGATTGATAAACAGATGCACGTATAGATGGAGTTATGGTTGAGGTTAAAGTTGAGTTGTCGAATAGGAAATGGGGTTTGTCTTAGAGTGTATCCAATATTTACATGTCGTACATTGTAAAAGACCAGTAGTGTGCACAGTGTTCTTTGTCATCCTCTTTACTAACATTATCCACCGAACATTTCGTCGATATATTTAATTGAGCTTTTCATCCTCTTCTTTTTGCCAATATTCTTGTCTTTTTCCAAAATAGATATTCTCTATCCTCTCCCCTTGACTTCCTCCTGTTGTTTTCTATTGGTTTTGTTTTCTTCTCTTTTTGTAACATACCCATCATCAAAAATAATCTTCCTATTCTACCCCTCAACTTTCACAACACCCATGCTATCCTATCCTCTTCCCTAAAACGTCTCATTTTTCCATATGTATGTGCGCTATAAAAATGCCTTCCACTCTTTTCCCTTCGTCCTCCCCCTCAATTTACTTTTATCTCATTCCTCACTTCTTTGTTTTTTCCCATCAGTGTCCGACTCTCCTTCCACCCCATTACCTTTCCAAATTACCAATCCCCCCTCGTATACTGAGATTCAAAACGGTCCGCTTGGCACATAGCCAATGTATTTTTTACTGAAACCTCTTATGAGTCACGACTCAGAGGAATAATTGCTTTGAAAGTTGAGTTAATTTGTATTGCGCCATGATTGTTTGCTGTCTTGTCGGCACACACAATGATGACGTGTGTGGGGTGGGTGAGAGGACAGGAAAGAACTTAGAAGGATAAACAGACAGACTTAGAGCTTGACGACGGTAGACTGGGAGCGGGTGATGACGAAGACCGAAGAGATTAATTAGAAAAACTAATTACAAATGAGCTTTTGCTTTGGCTTCAATGTACTTAAATGTATTATAGACTATGTATTTTTCATGATATTTGTGTAACAGACAGTTTTGAAACCATTTTTCCAGTTGTCACTGGTCGCCGTCGTCGTAGGTTGGGCCAACATGATCTTTCTGTTTTCCTGTCTTGGAATATAGCACCATCTAACATTCCGTTTGACCTTCGATCTGGAATGGGATTCGTAACTGGAATCATTTAATCTTGTCTATAATTTTTATTGTTAGATGTGATAAGTTTTCAAGGCAAGGAGACGCAGTGATAGGAACATAAATACCGGCAGTCATCAAATGTCTGCATTGCATGATGACGTAGTCTTACTTACATAGGAAAACTGGACAAATAAGACTTTCTTACGCTTATCAGTCTCTCTCTCTCTCTCTCTCTCTCTCTCTCTCTCTCTCTCTCTCTCTCTCTCTCTCTCTCTCTCTCTCTCTCTCTCTCTCTCTCTCTCTCTCTCTCTCTGTGTGTATCACTCTGTATCACTCTGTCTGTCTGTTTCTCTCCTCATCCCTCTTCCCCATCTATCTGTCTCTGTCTGTCTCTCTCTCTGTGTGTGTCACTCTTGTCTCTCTGTCTGTCTCTCTCTCCCCGCCAGACAAACACTGCCCGTTTGTGTGTCCTTGTCTGTATGTCTGCCTGTTTGTCCCTTCGTCTTTCCTCGTGCATCTGACTGCGTTCGCTCGTTCGATCAAGGTACAACACTAACATGATCAGATAATAATCTCTTGGGCCTTTGACAGTTTTACTGCTCAGCCTTTAAAGGGGGTCAGCCGAAAACCCCAGGGGCTACGTATGAATGAACGCAAGTGACCGGTATGAAGGCGAAGGGGTGCTGAGTAATTCATGGCCAGGCTCCCAAAGACCTCTTCACCCCACTCTTAGGCGCCGCCGCCGTTTCTTTCTAGTCGGGTTGTATTGTGGGGGTGGGTGTAGGGGTGTGGGGTGGGGGTATGGGTATTAGACATTATAGGAAGTTTAATACGAAGATGAGAGAAAGACAAAGAAGTACAGATGGAGAGACGGAAGATAACAAGTATATTGTCAGATAGATGAGCAGAGCCACAGACTGATAACAACAGGCAGGTAGGTAGGGGAGAGAGAGAGACAGGCAGGCAGACAGACAAAGAGGTAGCAATAGTGAGGCAGAAGACAGACAAAAACAGAGGGAGAGAGGTAAAAATCTTGAGGTGTTTTTGTTTGTTTTGTATGTGCACTTGTTATAGCGCCCCTTCAAGCTCTCTCGCTACTCAGAAGCGCTCCCGAATGCAGAGCGGACACTGCATCGGAGTTTCACGCCGAAGCGCTGAGCAATTGCGAGTGAAGGACTTGCCCAAGGTCCTTACGCGGCGAGGTGGATTCGAACTTCGAACCTTACGGTTTCAAGGCAACGACGTCACCACTACACCACCGCGCCCCACAATTTTTATGGGGAACGGACATTTCCCCCCCTGGACATTTCCCCCCCGGACATTTCCCCCCCGGACATTTCCCCCCCTGGACGTTTCCCCCCCTACCCTAGGACATTTCCCCCCCGTATGCGGAAACCATAAGCAAGAATATTTTCATCAATCTAGCTCCAATTTAAGCAAGAACATTTTCATCAATCCAGCTTCCATTTAAGCAAGAATATTTTCATCAATCCAGCTCCAATTTAAGCATGAATATTTTCATCAATCCAGCTCCAATTTAAGCAAGAATATTTTCATCAATCCAGCTTCCATTTAAGCATGATTTTTTTCATCAATCCAGCTTCCATTTAAGCAAGAATATTTTCATCAATCCAGCTCCAATTTAAGCAAGAACATTTTCATCAATCCAGCTTCCATTTAAGCAAGAATATTTTCATCAATCCAGCTCCAATTTAAGCATGAATATTTTCATAAATCCAGCTCCAATTTAAGCATGAATATTTTCATCAATCCAGCTTCCATTTAAGCAAGAATATTTTCATCAATCCAGCTCCAATTTAAGCATGAATATTTTCATCAATCCAGCTCCAATTTAAGCAAGAACATTTTCATCAATCCAGCTTCCATTTAAGTAAAATTTATTGTTTGTGCGTTTTAAACGCTTAGCTATTTAAGTGGATTCCTTAGCATTTACTTCAAAGGAATCGTTGTAAAAGTTTCAGATTTAATTATACAGACCTAGGCGTAGGTCTAGAATTCAGGGTAGGACTTGTATGGTCATTTGAGGTGGTATGCACAGAAGGGGGGGAAATGTCCGGGGGGGAAATGTCCTAGTCGAAATCAGGGGGGGAAACGTCCAGGGGGGGGAAATGTCCGGGGGGGGGGAAATGTCCGGGGGGGAAATGTCCAGGGGGGAAATGTCCTACACCCAATTTTTATGTATCGGCGCAGTTTTGCTGATGTCAAAAGAATATTATCCATAGGCCATTCTGCTTGGACGTCGAGCTATAGACAATGCTGATTCATACGTATACCCTGTGTTGATCAGATGTGGGGGGAAGAGGCGATTATATTACAAAGTACGGAAATTGGTATGTGTTTTTCTAAAAATTTGACTTAAGTGTCCGGTCAAAGGGTGTCTTCATCGTCATGGGTGTTCGGGCCCAGCGGTTGCCGTCCACCCCAAATGACCGTTTTCCCATCCACCAGAAACCTGCCCCCCCCAAATCCCCAGTGGTAGGCTACTGGATTAAACACTGACATCACACAGGCATATAACCAGATGGGTGTAGGACATTAGCCCCCTGGACATTATCCCCCCCGGACATGATCCCTCCGGACATTGGCCCCCCCGGGGTAGGACATTATCCCCCCCCGTCTAAGATATCATTACCTAAAAAATGATGGATCCTCAAAATATAGCAATAGGCCTATGTGAAGTTAATATCTATACATCACACTTTAGTTTATCTTTGTAAAAAGGTCAATTAATTGCAGGTTTGATATATATATATGGTAAAACATTTAATGGTCTTAAAAGCAGAAAGATGCGAGGAAATCATTGTGACGGGTGTAGGACATTAGGCCCTATGACGTTGACAGACCTTCGTAGGCCTACTGACTGGCTATCTACGATTCTACTGTATTGAATCTAATCTTGAATGGAAACGACGCTAATAAGGCTACGTAGCTGAATTGACGCTAAACAAATAGGCCCTGCGTACGATTCCCATTCGTTAATTTCAAATCTAATTCTAGGCCTGCTGACACAGTTGGTACCTACGTAAATGATAGATTATACGAAGGTGAACTGACGTTAATAGACACTAAATACGATTCCCATTCGTTCATTTCAACTCTACAAATAGACGCTGGAAACGACGCTAATAAGGCTACGAAGCTCAGGTGTAGTTTCAGTAGTTAACTGACATTAACAACTTTCGAAGTCTTATCGGTGACGGTGTCACGAAATAGAGTATCCCCCGTATTAATTGTATCCCCCAAATTAAAAAAAGTCGAAAAAACCGCTTCCGCGTGTAGTTCTTTTTGCAAATTAATTTTCATCTGCTTTGTTTTGAACAATGACACTAAAAGGTATGTTTATTCCTACTAGATAATTTGTTTTGACCTGTTTTTAGAGCACTTAAAACATTTAAAACACTAAAGAACACTCAGAGTCACTAAATAAATTCGAGTTGCCTTTATCTGAGCATTGCTTGGGACACTTAAAACAATTAGAGTCACTTTAAATTTTGATTACAGCATAAATCTTTTTATTATGCGCATTTTTCAAAAAATGGGATAGAATGATTTATCCCCCCCGGATGGCATAGACCGGTTAATTCCATCCGGGGGGATAGATTAATTCATCCCCCCGGATAGCTTTCAGGAGGGATACTCCGTTTCGTGTCACCGGCATTATTCTACGATTTACACACTGGGGGGGGATCATGTCCGGGGGACAATGTCCTACGAAAAATCGGGGGGGGGGGAATATGTCCGGGGTCTAATGTCCGAAGGGGATCATGTCCGGGGGATAATGTCCAGGGGGGGGGGCTAATGTCCGTTCCTCTAACCGGATACAAACGCACGAAAAAAGGGGTTTGTACCTTATATGTACCTCCGCAGCGATAAAAAATTTCTGATCGTTTCCCGAACGAATAGAAATAGGGAAATGATTTGCAATGCTAGACTTTGTTATTTCCAGTGGCGGCACTAGTGGGGCTAAGCCTCCCTATAAAAGACAACCCGGGGTTAAGCTCCCCACCCCCTAAAAAGGCCACTCGGGGTTTTTTACATGCAAAACTGAAATATTTCCACGATTTTCGACCGGATGACTAAAACAAATGTCGTCAGAAATTTTGGCGGTTGAAAATGGAAAATTTCCCCCGCGAGGATTCAGGCCTCAGCCCCACCCAAAAAAACTGAAATCCTGGCGCCGCCACTGGTTATTTAGGACTGACGTTTGCATTTTATGCATCGGCGCAGTTTTGCTGATGTCATAAGAATATTATCCATAGGCAATTCTGCTTGGACGTCGAGCTATCGACAATGCTGATTCATACGTATATACCCTGCATGTGCAAACTGCATATATAGGCTGATTCACATGATGACCGTGCATAATATTATGATGGTTTCTAACGTTTATTACGACGTTTCATAGCGAAGGTAATCACGTCAGTCTCAACTATATTATGTGCATTCAAGCATGCTGTTTGGTCGTGTAGGCTATATACAAGTGCATGTAAGTCAGATATTTATATGTATACTATTTCTAGAACAGCTGAATTGCTTTTTTGTTTGTATGTGCACTTATTATAGCGCCCCTTCAAGCTGCACTACTCAGAGGCGCTCCGACTACAGCGCGGACACTGCATCGGAATTTCACGCCGAAGCAGCCCTGAGCAATTGCGAGTGAAGGACTTGCCCAAGGTCCCTACACGGCGACTAGAGGTGGATTCGAACCTGCAACCTTCCGGCTGCAAGGCAAAGAACATACCCACTAGTCCACTACACCACCGTGCCCACAATTGGTCACGTAGGCACATGCTTTTATGAAGAATATGTCTCTGTAACCGTGCATAAAATGAAGAAGGAAGGCTTGCGGCGGTGTGCGCTTGTAGCACTGCACAGTAATATATGCAATTATTGTCCACAGCTGAGGTCTGAATGCTCGTGAGAATACACGACCGCGCACTTAACCGCATTCATCGATCTGTCGACTGTTATAGAAAGCGGAGAAATTGACGTATATAGAATTAGAATAATACCTGTTGGTGTTATATAGGATAGCACGAATCCGTGTCATCAATCCAGCTTCAATTTAGGCATATATTCGTTTAATCAGTCTAGCTTCAATTTAAATAGCAACAATGGTTTGCATCAATTAAAACGTCCATTTAAACTACAACTATTTCATCAGTCCAGCTCCAATTTAAGCCAGAACATTTTCATCAATCCAGCTTCCATTTAAGTAAAAATTATTTTGTATAAATCCGGCTTCTATTTAGCGATAATTCTTTTCATCAATCCAACTTGCGTACTTAGGAACGCCGTTTGATAAGAATACCACTTATACGCAATATGTTCTACCAGGTTTTTTGTCCTACCCGGGAGGGGGTTCGTCCGGGGAGTTTTTGTCCGGGGGGTTTTGTCCGGGGAGATTTTGTCTAGGGGAAATGTCCGTTCCCGGCCAATGAACCATATGAACTATGAACTATAGCCTATCTGCTCAGGAAGTTTCAAATTTTGAATACGTGACTGTTTCGTTTTCTACCGTGTATTATTTTTGCTCTGTCTTTCGATTTATTTTTTATTTATTTATTTATTTACTCGTTCTGTGTGTGTCCCTCTCAGCGGGCTGCGGGCCATTTTTGGGCATCCCCTTTGTTTGTAGCCAATGGCTCATCTGTGTGTGTCTGTTTAGATGTGTGCATGGGCGGAGTTTGGTTTCCGTTCTTGGAGGGGCTAAAGCCTTCTTAGGGGGGCTAAGCCCGGGAAAAGGTACCATTTACATGGTGAAAAAAATGAATTTGGGTCTTCTTGGGGGGGCTTAGCCCCCCCTAGCCCCTGATAAACTCCGCCCATGGATGTGTGTGTGTGTGTGTGTGTGTGTGTGTTAGTGTGGGTGTGTGTTTAGATGCGTGTGTGTGAGTTTGTGTGAGAGAGTGTAGGTCTGTTTAAATGTGTTTGAACGTGTGTGTGTTTGTATGCCTGCTGTGTGTACGTGTGTCTGTGTGTTTTTGTGTGTCTGTTTAGATGTGTGTGTGTGTGTGTGTGAGTTTGTGTGAGAGAGTGTGTGTCTGTTTAAATGTGTGTGAATGTGTATATGTTTGTATGCGCGTTGTGTGTGTGTTTGTATGTGTGTACGTACGTGTACGTGTCTGTATTGTAATAGACGATATAAATGAGGCTCTAATTCAGTTTCAGACGAATATGACGCATCGCAGTGGCCCCTGTAAGCGTCGTCTGAGGCTTCGAGGTATCTCGGTCCTTATACATCGTTCTTGCAATATTGTCCTGTGACTGGAAAGGGTGGATGTGCTGAGGGGAGCCTGACTCATCGGGAGACCTCATGGGGAGTTCGTATCTGGGGGTTGCTGCTCATTTCCAGCGATCGTCAATGGGTAGACACTGGAACCCCATTGCAGCCGCTCATATTGGTCTACTAATGATATTGTCATACGTATCTGTGATCATATATGTATATACATAATATTGCATATCTATCATATGCAGTTATATACATGGTATACAATTATACATCATGGGTCTCTATTAATGCACATATAATCAATATTATAATTACATAGAAGTGTGCTCGTATGGATATATATAGTTATGTGTGTGTGTGTGTGTGTGTGTGTGTGTGTGTGTGTGTGTGTGTGTGTGTGTAAGTTTGACTATGAATATACACGTGAGTGGAGTGTAATGTATACTTATTATATATACATTAATTAAATATGCGTATGTAAATGTAGCCTATATATATGTGCATAACATGGAATGTAGCTACACTCGCATTTGAAAATGCGAGCATGCACTCTATATTATATTATTGTCTATTCTAGAGCAGCTATAGAGCTCAACCTTTCTAATGCAATTTTTGGGTTATTCCGACTTCAGAAAGTAATAAATGTAACAGATAATATGCTGAAAATTGTACAGAGTGGTCAAACTTAAAATCCTGAAACCCAGGATTAAGTCGTGACTTGTGACTGCTTTCATGTAAAGCTGCATAGCTCTTGTATGTATGTATGTATGTATGTATGTATGTATGTATGTATGTATGTGTGTGTGTATGTATGTATGTATGCATGTATGCATGTATGCATGCATGTATGTATGTATGCATGTATGAATGTATGTATTTAGGTAGGTAGGTATGTGTGTATCAGTATGTATGTGTCGTATCATCGTATGTATGTGTGTATGTATATGTGTGTATGTCAGTACGCAGGCTATCTGTGCTTTGATAAATGCGCATTTGAGGAACCGCTCACAAGTGCCAGGAATAAAGAATACACACCATCTATCAACTTCACTTCAGAGACAAATTATTGATAACATTATCACCGGCGTTTGTGGTGTGCCAAGCAGACATTTGTAAACAGACGAATATTAGATATAGCTGTTTTTAAAAAAGATGATTATTCTACAGAACTAGACATGATGGAAAGACTAGACCTTTTTTCATCATCAAACAGATTAACTGAGACCAGTTCCTTAATAATATTAGTAATGCCATCGAAAATGATTGTGGCGTTGCATAACTGTTAGCAACATAAGACAACATCTCGGAGTATTATGTTATGTTAATATCTTCGTCATTGTCAGCATATCTCTCGCTTCTGCCGCTTCTCTTGTTATTAGACTGTTGTTGTCTATTTATTTATTGTGTGCTGTATACGTTGCTGGTTGTCGCCCAATTTTTAAGCGGTTGCATTTGTTTTTCAATTTGTTACAGATTGATCTAAATTATCTCGCTCTTGCATAAGACCTTCCTGATCGGACGCTGATTTTGGAGGAGGAGGACGAGGAGGAGGAGGAGAAGTTGGAGGAGGAGGAAGAGGAAGAGGAGGAGGCTCAAGTGGAGTTGGATTAAGATGCATCGAATTGCGAAGATCCGCATCTCTCATCTCAACGAACAGATGATCTGTGGTCTCTGCTTCGGATACCTCATAGATGCCGTAACGATCGTCGAATGTCTTCACTCGTGTGAGTAAAAATACAAAATATCAATACTGCGGTCCATTCATCAACACACCTAGCGATAAGTTGAGCTCTTGGTAGGTGGGGGTGCGGTGGTGTAGGCTTGAGGTAGATTCGAACCTGCAACCCTCCAGCTGCAAGGCGACGAACATACCCACTACACCACCGCGCCCCACAATATATTTGGGCGATGGTTACAAATAAATGTACTCCATTGTCCTAGGTCGTCGTGGTTGTCTCTTTAACTCTGGCACATACCACTAAGCCATCTGCTGTAGGTTATCTTCCTGACCTCTAGGCTAAATATATATATATATAATTTATTATTTTATGTATATATTCTAGGGTGGTCCACAAAAATAATTTTTTGAATTTCGCTGATGGTACCCTTTCATTTTGTTACCTTGCTTTAGTGATGATTAAGTGCAAAATTTTATTCCGGTTGAGGGATATTTAGTGGTCACTCAGTGCTTTTGACTTTTCACCATTCTTGACAATGCAAAAAATAGGCAAATACGAGCATTAAACTCTACTGACAAGGACAATTTTTAGATCAAAGAAAGAAGTTGACCAATTTAGACTGTAAGAGACTGAGCGGCATATAGATCTACTGAATACTGATATAAAGTTAATAATTTAGTTTTGATATAATTTAAAAAAAATTATTGCAAAGGCTGCCATTTGCTGAACATGTTCTGTGCAACAGTTTTAGAGGGTTTTCGATTGTTGGAGTCTCCGCACTGTAGGCTTAGGCAGACTTCTTAGCCTCAAGAAACTGATTTCTGTGTTCAACTTGCATTAGGTATATCTCCCAGTTCTTTGTCAAGTTTTACATCCCTCTCGGCAATGTGGTTTACAACTCTGAGACTCTGTGCATCATTTTGAATTCTGACAGTCATCCATTGTGTGTCCATTGGTCAGTATTAATCACAGTTATTAACTTGCATGGCAGTTCTAGTATCTCCATTAAGTTCAAAGTACTGGCTATAATAAAAGGTTCCAGCTGTCTATATACTGCTCACCTGCATGCGAATGCTTTTTCAGACGTGCGTTCTATTCTTAACTGTGAGATGCCTTTATCGTCTTTCGCTGCACAAGTTCCATGGTTGATGGCAGGGTCAAAACAAGGCCATGGCTACCATCCCCTCACTCACATATCACAAATCCGTAGAAAGAGCCTTATTGGTTGCTGCAGAAGTGACACCATTTGTATATGGACTCTTTGTACTTGAAGATAGACTTCAGCTCAGTTCCTTGATGCAAGGAAGTCTGCCCTAGACCAACAGTACTGCTGAGACTACAACAATCGAAAAACCTCTTAAACTGTTGCACAGAGGTATTTCATGGTAGTCATCTCAATGCTGGTTGCTAAAGTCCTAAGAGCTCTTTTGAAAGTCTGAGTTGATGAGTGCCAGAAAATCTGAGCATTTCGGATCTTAAACTGATGTTTTTGAAGTGATTTACAACAGTATCCATGCATGGCGATCTCTCAGGGACGCGCCTTCAAAAGTATGATGTCTGGACCACTTGATGATAATGCAGATGATTGTTTGAAAGCATGACCATTCCGTGCTGTAATTGCAATGCAATAAGTCCTTTCCATTAAATATTTGTCTCAATCAGAGAGCATCCGGTGTTTGATGCTGTAGTATTGAAGCACTTCACTTTGACTCTGTCATATCAACCACAATCTTTCAACTGAGTCGCAACAGCTTGTCTGATTCCTTCTCCTGTGCCATGACTTAATCTTAGCGCTCCAAGTTATTGATCCACTTCATATCCTAAAACCAATAACCTATTTGGCATATCTATCAACTGGTTTTTTCCGGTAGTAACAGGAAGGATCTTTTCATCCACCAAACACATGACTATCAATTTAGTACCAAGTACATCCATAAATTTATCCCTCCCCTCTTTTTACTGAAACAATGATCCAAAGGTCACATGCTCTTACTAAAAAATATTGATGGAATAACATCAGCTTCTACCTACAGACTGATAGACACTATCAAACCATGGCATCTTTGACAACCTCTAATTATAAATAAACGAATGTTGACATAAATGTACAGTTAGAACACTGCATGGTGTATCTCACCATACTCTCACCTTGTTGAGTGACCTCTAAATTTTGAGCAATTTCAATAAAACTTGGTCGGAATCATTGTCACATGATGCATAACAGAATAAAAGGGTACCATCACGCAATTTTTAAATTTTATTTTTTCCCATGGCTCTGTGGACCACACTAATATATTCCTTTATTTTACCAGCCATTGAATTACCCTGGTGTTTGATCGCGACCTTGCGACATCAGATCGGTAGCACCAGATATATACAGTGTATATATGATATATATCATGTATATATATATATATAGAGAGAGAGATCCATAAAATATTTATAATATATATAATTTTATATATATATATACATGAAGAATTGAAGATACTATATACCTATACAATTGCGATTACGAATTAAGTAACGACAACGCCACTATGGTCGGTTGCCATCATTCGTGCAAATCCATTCATCTCGAGCACACAATATATATAACACAATATATTATATATATATATACAATAGTTGTTTGTATATTATATATATATATATATATATATATATATACAAATGCAGTTAAGTGAATCCACCTATATATGAACCCCGTGCTTGCACTCTCCTTAACCTCGCACCAAGTTTATTCACCTTTTACTTAGTCTTTCGCTTTGAAGCCTTTTTGAAGTGTGATTATATAGCCTTTATAATATATATATATATATATATATATATATATATATATATATATATATATAGCAGCGTATAGCAGCGTATATATATATATAGCCTTGTAACTAAGAAAGCTTTGTAATAGAGAAGGGTCAGGTCAGTGAACCGTTTAGTAGCCTATGTATATTGTATATGCACAATATGAATTACTATTATAGCCTACAAGTATGCTGCAGAGTCTCGTGGTTGGACATAGCAACGGGTGTCGTTAGGATGAGATTATAGGGACCTACAGTTTGATGCGCTTGATAGATTACTCATATTTTTTATGATGGACTTATTTAATCTGGGAGGGGGTTACAAAGTGCACACGTCGTCCGCTCTTAAAGAAATGTGCTATTATCTTCATCATCATTGTCATCATCATTATCATCATCATTGTCATCATCGCCATCATCACCCTGGAAAGAGATCGAGCAATACCGTGTGTGTGTGTGTATGTCTGCTCCGAAAATTGTCGATGGGATCTTTGATCTCCAGCAGATGTCTTTCCAGCCCTGTTTTGTATCGTGGCTGCACGTGCCCACCAATGCATGAACCCTTTGTTCCGATCTGCTGGACTGGGTCTTCCTTTTGTGGCCTTTGCTCCCTTCGATTATAATTTTTATATATATATATATATATGTCCTACATGGGGGGGCTAATGTCCGGGGAGGCTTTTGTCCGGGGGCTTTTGTCCAGGGAGGCTAATGTCCGTTCCACATTGCAATAGACCCGATAACTTTCCAGCCCAGTTGGTTTTGTCTCCCGTTCTAATGGCACAGACCTTTCCAGGACGTTCTTAGGACAAACGCTTCTGCTGACAATTCGTATCATGTTGGTTCATGTGATGATGATGATGATGATGATGACGACGACGATGATGATGATGATGATGATGATGATGATGATGATGATGATGATGATTGATGATGATGATGATGATGATGATGATGATGATGATGATGATGATGATGATGATGTACTTGACAGTCAGGGCTTGTGCCCGCATTTTTTGTATTTAAAATTGTTTAAAAAATATTTTTCCATCAAGCCTTAAGTTAGTTTGTTGCCCGCGACCGCTCTGCCCAGGGTGTCTGGATTTTGCGCCGATCCTGGATCCATTATCACCCTGGAGATAAAAATGAAAATTATTTTTAATCCGAATTCGAGCGACAACAAAAGCCAATGTAAAAACTCAGTCACGAATGGAACAATAAGAGATAATATGAGAAAAGCGAGAAAACAAACGGCTGCTTGAATTAAACACAGATTTGCAGTGCAGACTATAATTGAAGTCGTGCACGACTGCTAGATAATTACTTCGAGATACGTTAATACAATTGCTGTGGCCGTTTCTTCGTAGCATGAATGTCTGCTATTGGTCAGACATTTTCCTGTATATGTTTGTGTTGTCGTTGTTGATGTTGTCGTCGTTAGTTTGTCGGAGTTGTCTGGTGCGGTACTTGTCCGACGGCAACGTTGCTTGTCCTCTGTGTTGCCAACTCATCCACAAGACGAAACCTCTCGTCAACATCCGGTCCGACAAAACGCTGCAGAACCTCGTCTACAAACTCGTTCCAGGACTGTTCAGAAGTACGTTGAGTGGTGGTGGTGGAGGTGGAGATGGTGGTGGAGGTGGTGGTGGTGGTGGTAGTCGTCGTGGTGGTCGTGGTGGTGGTGGTGGAGGTGGTGGTGGTGGTGATGGTGGTTGTGGGTGGTGGTGGTGGTGTTGGTGTTTGTGTTGTTGGTGGTGGTGGTGGTGGTTGTGGTGGTGGTGGTTGTGGGTGGTGTTGGTGGTGGTGGTGGTGGTGGTTGTGGGGTCTTTGATGATGATGATGATGATGATGATGATGATGATGATGATGATGATGATGATGATGATGGTGATGGTGATGGTGATGGTGATGGTGGTGGTGGTGGTGGTGGTGGTGGTGGTGGTGATGGTGATGGTGATGGTGATGGTGATGGTGATGTCTGTTGTCTATGATGAATGATGTCCACGATGACGGAGGTGGTGATGAAAATGATGATGACGATGGTGATGATGATGATGACGACAAAGATGGTGATAATGAAGATAATGATAATGATGACGAAGATGATATTGATGATGTGGTGGGGTAGTGGTCGTGTTGGTGATGATGAAGAAGATGATATTGATGATGTGATGATGACGATTATGTTAAGTTATTGAACATTCACTTATAAATATCACAAATTCGGTTCAGATGTGTGAGTACTCAGAGTAAGTAAGTTGGAACGTGCTGACTTATGGGAGAGTTTAACCTGTCTCCGTTTGTGAACCATAATATTAATATGCAATGCTTAAAGTGTAGAAAGAGAAGCGCCTGGACGCCCGTCTCGTCTGCTCAAGTGTGCTGTCCAAATAAGTGCCAGGACGGCATCTATAGGGATTTGAAAATAATAATAATAATAATAATAATAATAATAATAATAATAATAATAATAAAAATAATAATAATAATAATAATAATTACGACAATTTATTTGGCGCAGTAACACAGCCGTTACAAGGCACCTTAAAAAAATAAGTTCCTGGACGCCGTCCGAGACCGTCCTGCCACAATTTAAGCCTTGATTATGCGGACTTAAAGTCTTAAACGGATCAGGAACAACGTCACTGAAAAACTCCGCCACTGGTTGTTCTCTACCAGTACCAGTCCCAAGCCTGGATAAAAGAGGAGGGCGACACTAATCATCTCTGACAAGTTATGCTGTCGTTAAACATGTATAAAACAAGAGGACGTCACTGAAAAAGGAATTGTCTTCCGAGGGCGACTATCGTGGTTGGCAACTCGTCTGCTGTGGTTAATTAATTCATCACCCAGCAAGTGATCAGTTATACCTTATCTCATGCTTATCTCCGAGTCGGCTGTAGACTCAAGTGACGAGGGCGTGAAACCCAAGGAGGCATTAAATATTATCAGTGTCGCATCTGTCTTTGATATCGGAGCCATGCATTGCGAACATTTCTGGCTGCAATCAATCTTTGTTTCCAACCTCATCCTCATCTCTGTCCTATTTTTCGACCTTTTGGGTTGTGGGGCGCAGTGGTGTAGTGGTGGCGTCGTAGCCTTGAAGCCGGAAGGTTCGAAGTTCGAATCCACCTCACGTCGCCGCGTAGGGACCTTGGGCAAGTTCTTCACTCGCAATTGCACAGCGCTTCGGCGTGAAACACCGATGCAGTGTCCGCTCTGCATTCGTGAACGCCTCTGAGTAGGGTGCTTGAAGGGGCGCTATAAAAAGTGCACATACAAACAAACACGATGCCAATGGTGTCAATGATGATGATGAATGTGGTGGTGGTGGCGACGACGACGATGATGATGATATTGATGATAATGATGATGACTGGTTACACTTCAGCGTGTGAATCACTTCTGCACAGTATACCGGTAATTACGTGATGCATATTTTGCTTAGCTCGTAAAACACGCTCTACTGGACAAGTGTTTCCCCTCTTTTATCCCACCTCCAAAAGTAAAACGCTCTCACTGTCTTTTCATCGTCAAACTCCCAAAGCACCCCCGTGGATCTCGTATAAGCTCATCTTGCTTATCCCGTGTATAAGAAAAGCCGTAGCATGACGAATCAACACTCTGCAGGTATACAACCTGATCCGCAATCCTTTCGTCTAAATCCTCATCCAGTTGGTCATGACGGCATCACATCTCAACGTGTGATATCCGTTCCAGCAATAATGGAAGAGGAAGACGACTCTGCTAATTAGTTATATATAATAATTGTTGTTGGTGTTGTTATCCGTTAATTGTCATCATCGTTCAGATCTCACGATTTGCTTTTGCTGCAGGTGAGATGGAACGACGTAGGAATTTCTACAGTCAACATCCGGAAGCAGGTAGACCTATCCTATACTAATACTATACGCAGCTACGCACATTGTATGCGTACATATAAATCTGCTGTCTGTATTGACAATTATTGGTGCCACACAATGCAAATGTCAAATAAATTACTTTATTAGCATATGTTTATCTTTTATATATTTTTTAGTTAATGCAGAATGAAGGTAGGCCTATCCTGATGCAGCAGCTGGTTATGTTTCCCAAGCCCCGCCATTGTAGGTCCGATCTGTTTTTAAAACTGTTACCATGTTATTGTGATGAATATGTGTTTTTTTGTAAATAGGCCCCATCTATAGCGGGATCTCTCCCTTCGGGTAGCCATTGCTCCCTAACATATGCATGTAATGATTGCATATAATCATATAATAATTGTGAAGTGCAATATATGGACAATAATGAATACTCAATAATGATATTTTCCTTGACCTTGCAAAGGCGTTTGATACTGTGGACCACAAAATACTTAAATAAAAAATGTCTATAATTCACTGAATTCATTGTTTGTGATTCGTTGTCTATCTATTCTTGTTGGAACAATAAACAAATTGAATTGAATTGAATGCAGTGCCAGACGTGAGTACTCCGAATGCCCGTGAAGACAGAGGCGACATCTATGAGGATCCCTGGTCGTTGACGCCAAGCAACGAGACGGAACTCATCAGCGTCTCGATTCAGTACAGCGACATCTTTCCTGGCACTCGTCTCACTGTGGTATGAGCCGTCGTAACTCGATCTCGATTTTCCTAGCACTGTTATAATTATGTGGGGCGCGTTGGTGTAGTGGTGGGTTCGGTGTCTACCGTGTCTTGGGGCCAAAGGGTCTCAGGTTCGAATCCACCTCAAGCAACCTAGTAGGGTGCTTTACTTGCGATTGCTCTTGCGCTTCGGCGTAAAACGCCGATGCAGTGTCTGCGCTGCAGTCAAGAGTGCCTCTGAATAGAGAGCTTGAAAGGGCGCTATAGCAAATGCGAGAAATAACTGAATGAATAAATATACATATGGCGTTTAACTATGGCCGTGTTAGCTCAAGCGTCCCTATCAGGATGATATATCTAAACCTATAAAATCAAGTTGTTACATTTTAATGAACCAATTTTCTTCTTATCCACCTGACCGATTTTTCTCAATATTTACAAAAATACTTTTTAGCATCACCGGGGAACACTATCGGGCTTCGCGATCCAAAAATCTTACCGTTTCCCGAGATTGAAACATTTCATTTTCCATCCAATCCTAACGCTGTGTTTAAGACGCCATTTTATTTGCTTTCAACCATATTTTCAACAGACATTGAAACCATCGATGATATAATTATTGATGATTGAAACCAGTACATTAATGACGTCACCGCCGATTTTAAAATTATAGCGCTTTGTGACGTTAATTAATATCTATACCGTATATGTATCACTAGCCTATTTAAGACGCAATAGTTTTCGCCGATCGGTTTTTAACGAACCAATAGATTTTTAACCTCATTTTTTTCGACGAGGGCAGGTCTTTTGACACGCGGTTTCGCAAAAATGATGACTATAATAGCGCAAACATGGATGGGTGTGAGCTGGGTTGGACCGAAAACCTAAATGTCACGGGCAACGCTGGGCACTCAAAGTGGTTGGACCGGGTGGGGCCGATGGAAGAAGGCGAGGTGGGAATGGCGACCAGAGTGGGATCGGGTTGGGGCCGATGTAAGACGAGGTGAGAAGGGCGGCGTGGGAGCGGGGTCAGGGGTGGCTGGGAACTAAAAATCGAAATTTCCCGGGCAACGCCGGGTAGATCAGCTAGTAGGCTATATATATACTTTAAAACTGCTCTCATTGATTTATCTATCTTGGTTGATATAGTAAAGGTTTCTGTGCTGAAGTAGTATAGTAATACCCACTCATTCGAAAATTGACAGTGAAACTGGGACATAATTTTATGAATTAGGAATTATGGATACAATTCAGGCTTTTGAATAGGCTATTCTAGGGGCAGACGTTTAATATGCGTTTCATTTTTGATTTTTAATTGGCTATTTATGACCTCATATGCTGTGCTTTTGCGGTTGTACCTATGCACAAGGGAGTCAGGCCCTGTCAGTTATAGGCCCTGGTCCATTAAGGGTCTATCTCCGCTTGCAACCTATAAATCGGATCTTCCCTGGATATCTCTGACGCGGCGCCGCGCTCCTGAATGAGCTGCGGCCCTGGGCTTGGCTTTCGAGCAGCGCCTTAGAAATTTGGGGTGTAAGTTTAACGTCTTTAAATTGTTTTGGTATAAACGATGATGACCAATGATTTTTTTATTGCAGTGCTACTATTGTCTCTGACTATGGCTTTGGTTGTTTGTAATTACCAGCCGGAGCCGAACGATAAGCGATACCTGCTGTGCCCGTCGTACATCACGGTTTCTGTGCTGAAGAAGTTCATTCGATGTAAATTTGATCTACCCAATCACTTTCACGTAAGACAAGCGTCAACGAATTCTTCCATTCATAACCTGTGTCTATACTCTATAGATAGGCCTACAGTAATGCCTTCAGCTAAGAGCGTCAACGCGCTATTAGCAGCTCATGCATGGGAGGGGGAAGTTAGGGTAATGACTAACACTGGCACGATATGGGATCGCTTCCCGGTGCCCTCCCGAAGGTTCATCCAACCTTCCAATCGGCAGATGGCGTTGATAAGATGAGTACGTGATGGACGCCATGTTGGCCGCCATGTTGGCTGCCGACAATTAAATTCAACATCAATAACTTGTGGTCATCCGTCGTAGTCATAATATGAACTGTAATCATTCTGCAGTGTGTCAGTTTGTTGTAGTAGTAGTAGTAGTAGTGGTAGTGGTAGTAGTAGTAGTAGTAGTAGCAGCAGTAGTAGTAGTAGTAGTAGCAGCAGCAGTAGCAATAATAGTAGTAGCAATAATAATAGTAGTAGTAGTAGTAGTAGTAGTAGTAGTAGTAGTAGTAGTAGTAGCAGTAGCCGCAGCAGTAGTAGCAGCAGTAGTAGTAGCTGTAGCAGCTGCAGCAACAGTAGGCCTAATTTAGTACAGTTTTATTACAGTATTTGACAACAACGGCAATTTAAGTAAGTAAGAATATTCTTTAGTTAACCGATTTTGTTGTACGTGCAACAATACATTGAGACATCAATACACAGACCTATATACTCGCGACATTCGGTCTGGAGCCTACATGTACAAAACATTGTACATAGTCATCTCAGTGATGTCATCTCAGCCTGTCTGCAGAACGGACAGCTCGGTCTTTGGGCTCCGGGGCACAGTTGGTATAGACGATGAAGGCATTGTGACCTGTGGTAGCAGCTGTTCAACTGCAGTATGAAAACAAAGTAATTTGCATTTGGCCAGCCGCTCGGGAGCGAGAGATGGTCAGAGAGGGAGCGGGCAAACAGGTAGACAGACAGACAGACAGACAGACAGACAGACAGACAAACGGACATCTATGCTGTCAATGTGGCTGACTACAGCTTTAACGCGTTGTACGTGGTCCACTTAATACATTTCCGAAGATGCGCTATGTACAGTTGTACATGTACGCTACCCTGTCGCCATCTCGCGAATAATAATCGGTGTTGTGAGTTATGACATCTCATTCAGAGCTGAAGTTACAACTCATCTGCTTTGGCTCAAATTTACTACCATCTCACTTGTCACATACGCATGCAGGCGCTACAGAAGTTATTAGATATTCTGATACTAGATTTGGGCATAGATATTTGATTTGGCAAGTGGCTGTAGCGGCTGGAACGGTATTGATGATGTTGGTGATTTTATATGACATAGCATTGTGTCAAATTGTGGTGATGGTGATTCAGGAAGTGGTGTTGGTGGCATCGTGGCAATGATCTTATCTTATTCAGTGTTTTTGTGGTAATGAACTTATTTTCATTCAGCATTTTGTGGTAATGAACTTAGTTTCATTCAGAGTTTGCGGAGATGAGCTTATTTTCATTCAGTGTTTGTGGTAATGAACTTATTTTCATTCAGTGTTTGTGGTAATGAACTTATTTCCATTCAGCATTTGTGGTAATGAACTTAGTTTCATTCAGTATTTGTTATAATGAACTTATTTTATTCAGAGTTTGCGGAGATGAGCCTATTTCATTTAATGTTTGTGGTTTTGTAGATCGAGCTGTACTACTCGGACGAATGCTTAGACGATTCCTATTCTGTGACGGACATTGCCAATCTCTATTCCTGGCGAAGGGTAGGAGCCAGAGGCAATTTTCTAAAGAAACAAGGGCCTAAACTAACCTTACTAATAGTCCAGCGCGTTAGTGTTCGGTGCCTTTAGCCGGGAAGGTTACGGGTTCGAAGCCACCTCAAGCCGCCACGTAGGGACACTGAGCAAGTCCTTGTATATAATTTATACTGCATGCAATTTGGATACTGTCGAATATTAATGCGTTAGTTTGCACGCATAATATGTGTCTGCCTTGCAGCATCACACTGACTTGTGTCACGCTAAACACTAACAGGCAGAGTAATCTTGAGTCAATAGAAATAACGATGCAATATTTCTGGCATTATTTTCTTAATGCACTGGCTAGCAAACAGATTAGTAGCGGAAGTTGATGAATGTGTAATATGTATGCATGCTTTCACTGCAGCAATATCCTCTGTGATAGGAATGATATTTCCTTTCCTGTTGGAAACTTGCAGGTTTTTGGTGCGTATGAGCTCAGTAGCACTTTGTATAGCTCCACATTAATAGTTGAATTGATCTCAGCATAGGCAAAGCCAGCCACACGGAGACAGAAAGATACAGCCTTCTTTGATTTTTATAATACTGCACAAGGGAAATTTGTTGTTCCATGCTTGCAGACTGCAATCAGGCTGCAGCGCCGTGCCTTCTCCGTGCCTAACACCCTATTACTCTTCATCAAATGCTTAGGGCCTACAATGTTCTCTCTGTATCATTTCTAACAATTTTTTTAAGAATGTCCGATTCGAATAGCCTACGTCGGACAGACTGAAAGCGCTCCTGAGTAAGTAAGTAAGTAACCTTGAAGAGGTGCTACCGTCAACTGGGGTACTTTGGTAGTTTTTTGCATATTTGGTCCCATAAATGGAACCTTTTAAAAATATTTTTCGGGTTCCTTGCTTTCATGTAGGCCCTACCATATTATGTCTTGTGATTACGATGAAACTCAATTTTTCCCCAAGTAAGCCTATAACCGATGTAATAAATAAATAAATAATTACCTGATCAATGACCAGAATTTTACGATTATTTTGCCAATGTTTTGCCATGCTTTGATCTTGGACGTCTCCGAAGTTTCCTCCTCTTGAAGCTGCGTCCATGGATGCGCTTTTAAGTAGGTAGGCCTACTCTTGAAGAAGCGCTATATAAATGTCTGAAATGAATGAATGAATGAATGAATGAGTGAATGGATCTCAACCTATAGCATGTTTTGTTTTTGTTTATAGACGGAACCTCTACGGCTTTTCTACTTCGTTTTCGATTCCAGTGCGTCGTCAATTTTAAATCTTCAACAGAAGTTTCTTTCGTCTGTAGCACACAGCAATGATGAAGGAGTAGTCGAGGGTGAGCAGATGATGAAGAAGACGAAGAGGAAGATAGAGCGTTCCTGGTTAGTTAAACCGATCAAAACGTTTCGTATTCGCAACTTCGATAAGAACGATACTTGCTCGTACGATGCCACTCTTAGTTCCAATACACTGTCTTCAACTGGAATCTGTGATGAAGCTCTTCAAGACAAAGCTAAGAATTCTTTGTCGCCCAGCACCAGTGATTCCAAGAGTCCAAACGTCAAAAAGACACGAAGTCTTGAGAGTTCTGCAGACAATGATCTTGGAGACAAGAGATCTACTGACAATGATAACACAGACAATGGTTCTTTGATGAAGGGCGCCCGTCTTGAAGAAGAAACTCCCGTCAACCGGACTTCAACGGCTCAATGTATGCACCCGCTAAAGCTACTGAGACTGTCTCCGAAACTCAAGCCACAACCAACAGAATTGGAAGTCTCAAACATCGGACCCTTGAACAAGCAGCATCACAGCGGCGTCACGTCTTCGAGTTCACGGTCTGGTCACTTCCTTAGCATGACAACTAGTCACAGAGTATCGGATGCTACAGGCAGTTACAGATCATCATCTTGTCATCAACCAGCATCCACAGCGTCCACGTCAGCTATTAAATCTCGATCATCCACTGAGCCCAGATCCATCTGGTCCGTTCTGCCGTCCCCTCGCCTCAGCGTCGAAGAAGTGAAGTTGTCGGCGAATATCAGAGATGCAATAACTGCAAGATGGGGCGATTCACGAGGCAATGTGTCCACTCAGGGAACATCGTCCCATGCAGGGCACCACCACCATCTACCCTCCCACTCACAATCTTCCATCTACGAAGACCCTCTTCCTTTCACTCCTACCGACCCGTCAACGTCAACCAAGCTACACAGCACGTCAACCAAGCTACACAGCACGTCAACCAGGCTCTCGACGTCAACCATTCCTTCGACGCCAACGGGTAAAGTCGGTATCGTCATCTGTCGAGGCCGTGCAATGCCTCTGCAAGACAAGCATCTCCATCTCACACCAACCACCCCCACATCCCTCCCTCTTCTTCCTCCTCGTCCCCTTCCTCCTATTCCTCACTCCCGTCCTCCTCCTCCTGCAGTTACATCATCGTCCGATGCAAGGCGACCATCAAGCGTCAAGCGACTTCTGCAGATAAAAGCGGCCGAGTCCGAGAACTTGACGGCGGCGTCGACCAAGAGACGGAAGCTAAACGGCGACGATCAGGCGGACGACGGTCTGCCCCCGATGTCGACGACGGCCTCCCCTCTGCACCTGACGGGGCATCGACGAGCGCCCCTCGCTCCTCACACCCCGACCCCGACCGCCAAGCAGAAGGTCGCCCGTGTCTTCCGCGACAGGAACGTCCTACAGGCGGCGTCGTCTCTGTGTTCCCCGTCGTCGAAGCTATCATCGCTGCCGACCGTCGTTGGTCCACTGTCCCCTCTGCTGTCCACCTTCAGACTCCGCCGTCCGTCTGTTGACCTCTGAAGCAACAACAGCTTGAAGTACCGTTCGTGAATCTGAAACCGGTTTACAGGACGCGGCGCTAGCTCGTGTGGCTGCTGGCTGCAACGTCATCTCGAGTGTTTAATCTAGTCCCCTGCCTGTTTGGGGGAGGAATTCAGGTCTCTCGGGACGGGAAAATTACCCTTTTGGGGCGGATCGATGGGTGGGGGGGGGGGCGAGCGGCCATTGCTGAATCATACAGCGACGACACCTTTTAAATAATCCTAGTAATAATAATAATTATTATGTAAATAATAAAATTACAACAATTATAATAGAGATGTCAGTTGGGTCATACAGAGATAACAAACTTCGCTCTATATCTTGATCTCAGCTTATCGCCATCCTTTATTGATGGCTTTGCATGATTGTCATCTCCGTACTGTCTGTGCCTCTGCACCTAAACGTCTGTAGCCTACCTAAACGAGCAGACATTTTATGGACTCTAGAATTTAAACGCCACCTTTGTCAGAATATAAAGTATATAAATTGCCCCAAACAGGGTCTCCTCTGCCTGAGACTCCGTATCGGAACACATTTTTACGATGTTACCCTTAATAGTCAATAACTTTAGGAACGTAGGGGAAGTCGGGGCGAGACGGACCCCGTAACGGATTTTTGGGTTTGAGACACCATAAATGTGCTTCACGGGCACAAATTTTTTTGCTACTCGTAGCTTATACAGTACCTTAGCTAAGGGCAACACAAATTTAATTGCATCCCTTTTTGATAAAAAGATTTTTTAAATTTAAAAACTTAGTCGTAAAGGTCCGTCTTGCCCCCACTATGGGGCAAGATGGACCAATCTAATAAATCATGCCCCACGCATTAGTCTTTCATCATAGCATGTTCTGATCACATGCAGAATACTATTTTATGCATAAATGTGATCGTCTATAATGTAAAACAGCGAGAATAACGCAGAAGTTACATTGGACTAGATTTGTTCGATTTCAGGCGATTTTAGTGGTCCATCTTGCCCCCACGGTGGAACAAGATAGACCACTGCAATCATGTCTTTCGCGTTAATTGTCATTATTATTGTATCCAACAATTATTGTTATAGTAATAATAACATAATAATTAATTAACATGTGAAATCGGATGAAAAAATTCGAACCACAGGAAAAATTCACACAAACGGGGCAAGATGGATCACAAGGTCCGTCTTGCCCCGTCGGTGACTGATCCAACTCACCCCCATGCGTAAGGTATAAACTTTTCACCAATTAAAAATTCAATCTACTGGGTATCCTGCCAATACTGAATTCGTTAAAACGGCAGAAAAGGGTGTTTAACCAAATATACTTGCATCAAAAGTCTGTGACAATGTGTAATTGAATACTTAGCAAATAACTGTTTCTTGAAAATAAGATCGAGCAGGTCGAAAATCAACTTTCCATTTTAAAGAACGAAAAAATGTCGTTTCGGTCGCTTATTTTGGTCAAATCACCAAAGCGCCAAAAGTATTAAAATAATTAAAGTTCATTCGATAGGTGGCGACATCATATATACCTTATATTGACGGGATCCATCATGCCCCAAGGGTCCATCTCGCCCCGACTTCCCCTATTTCTTGATAAGTAATTAGCAATGCATACTATATAGCGGTTTAACTTAGCTTATCTGTAGATTTTCTCAGTTTTCTATTTCACGTTGAACGGGGAGACGTTGTTTCAGCGACGGGTTAAATATTCTCTCTTCTCCTGAAGTCTCTATTTCAGAATAGTCTCCGGGAACGAATTTATTCTGAAACAGGTGCACAGAGGGGTGGGAGACTGTGTTTCGAAAAAGGGTCTGAGGAGGGGAGACTTTTTGAGGGGGGAGAGATTCTGTCATGGGACTCCAGTAGAGAGTTTCAGGCAGAGGTGACAATTTCGGAAGAGACTTTATATAGGGGGAGGGGCTTTATATCAGGACACTGGCTCAAGACGCACTTGTTAGCAATGTTTTATCAAATGACTAAAGATCTGTGGATGCACTTAGTTAGATGCAGTGTCTGCGCAGCAATCGGGAGCGCCTCTGAGTGAAGAGCTCGAAGAGACGCTATAGCAAGTGCACATACAAACAAACTTACTTAGGTGGCGGTCTATAAATGCAGCGACGTATTGTATCGTTCCACATGCAACATTTACGGAGTGCTTCTGAGTAGCGACAGTGTCTGGCGTTATACAAATCTCGATTTATTGTTTACGTAGAGGAGTGTCTTTGTCTGCTAGTGACTGTGAATTTGAATGTGGCCACGTGGTGTGTCTGAATGCGGTGCTCATTTTGTTCGTTTTGTGTCGTGTTGACGCACAATATTTCTACTAGGCCTATATTATATCGATTGGACGACTACGTGTGAGAAAGTTATCGTTTGATAGTGTTGCAGCCATCCATAAAATATTATATTACGTACGGAAAAAATCGTATTTTTTACCCCGAACCCATATACATGTAGCCTACGTACAAATAAGCTTCTCATCCCCGCCCCACCACCACAAAGGCTATAGCTAAAGTTGTCTATGAAATGTGTATTTTACCATAGGTTACTTTAAAAAATAATGTCATTATTTGCTAGCTAAAATTCGTTAACTGTTAAAATTCGTTAACTGTTAAAATTCGTTAACTGTTAAAAAACTTAAAATTCGTTAACTGTTAAAATTCTTTAACTTTTATGGTTCACTGTTTATAGATCTGAATCGGATATAATTTCAATGTAGTAAAAAAATCCATCGGACGAATATCATAGGATAATACAGAGTTAAAAAATTTAATATTATAGTTAGACATTTATTTTGCGTAGAGACCTACGTACATTTTGCCGAGACACATCCCCCACCACCGTACACACCAGTACGCAAATCTCCTAAATCTCGGTGACCCCCTCACCCTCCGTGCGTACGTAATATGTGTACAACCCCCCTTGTGGGAAAATAATTATTAATGTAGAACGTGTTTCAGGAGCAACAGCTGGCGTGACAGCGTTTCCTAAACGAATTCTTACGTAGCCTAGGCTACACTTTGAGATGCTTGAATGATTGTTATAACATCTGTTCATGGTTTGCGTTGTAATGATTATCTGTCTTTAAAATCTATTTCCTCAAATCAATATGCTTTTTATACATAGGCCTATCAGCTTGCACGCTTGTAATGTAATGTAGGCAGGATTTAGAGGAACGTGAAAGCACACACATGTAGCAAGAGAAGCTGGCAGAGAAGAAGAAGAGACATAGATAGACATGTGTAGTGTACATGACCGTAGTGTACCAAGAACAACGCTTGGACGTTTTTCATCACGTTATTGCTCATTAGACCTACCATTGATTGGTGCCTGGTCGCATATGGTAGCGCTAGATAAATTCGCAATAATAATAATAATAATAATAATAATAATGATAATGATAATAATGATATATAATAATGATATATAATAATGATAATAATAATGATAATAATAGTAATAATGATAATAATGATAATAATAATACCAAGAAACAGAAAATGAGTAGGGCCTTTCCAGACTTTTGATTTTATATTAGGCGTTAGTGAAGTCCCTGAGGGATCCTGTATACCTCGGGGCAAAGAAAAATATTTGTAATAGTAAGCTTATTAGTTATAAATTGCTAATAATAATATTAATTGATAGAAGTAGTTGTTGCAGTAGGCCTAGTTGTAGTTTTAAATAGTGGTAGTCGTAGCATTGGAACTTTGGAAGTAGTGGTAAATTGTTGAAGTATGAATAAACCTACGATGATAATGTTAATAAGCAATGATAGAATAGAATAATATAAATAATGATAACTA
>OX457052.1:8691046-8783546 GCA_949752735.1 Lumbricus terrestris
TGGTGGTGGTGCTGGATGTGGTGTTGGTGGTGGTTGTGGTGGTGGTGATGGTAGTGGTGGTGGTGGTGATGATGATGGTGGTGGTGGAGGTGTTGGTGGTGGTTGTGGTGGTGGTGATGGTAGTGGTGGTTGTGGTGGTGATGATGATGGTAATGGTGGTGGTGTTGCTGGTGGTAGTGGTGGTGATGATGATGATGGTGGTGGTGGTGGTGGTGATGATGATGATGATGATGGTGGTGGTGGTGGTGGTGGTGGTGATGGTGATGGTGTTGGTGGTGGTAGTGGTGGTGATGGTAGTGGTGGTGGTGGTGGTGATGATGATGATGGTGGTGGTATTAGTGGTGGTGGTGATGGTAGTGGTGGTGGTGGTGGTGTTGATGATGATGGTGGTGGTGGTTGTTGGTGGTGGTAGTGGTGGTGGTGGTGATGGTGATGATGATGATTGTGGTGGTGGTGGTGATGGTGGTGGTGGTGATGGTGGTGGTGGTGGTGGTGGTGGTGGTAGTGGTGATGATGGTTGTGGTGGTGGTGATGATGGTGGTGGTGGTGGTGGTGGTGGCGATGATGATGATGATGATGATGGTGGTGGTGGTGGTAGTAGTAATAATGGTGGTGATGGTGGTGGTGGTGGTGGTGATAGTGGTGATGGTAGTGGTGGTGGTGGTGGTGGTGGTGGTGGTGGTGGTGGTGGTGGTGGTGGTGGTGGTGGTGGTGGTATATAATGATGGTGGTGATGGTTTTGGTAGTATATAATGATGGTGATGGTGATGGTGATGGAGGCCGCAAGGGTGGTCGTCGGGGTAGTGGTGAAGGCCTACTCCAGGAGAAGGAGAGGTATTTTGTCCTTGGAATTGACAGTTGTTAGCCTGCAGGTAAAAGGTTATCAGTTACTGCTGCCAGTTTCGATGATATGTGGACGCAGAACTCTTGTGCTAGGCTATATATTTTGCAATGCAATAAAAAATATGATAAATCTTATCGGTCTTGACAATTAACTGATCGACGTCAACGCGTTCACCAACAGTGCCGGTGTCATGAAACGGAGTATCCCCCCTGAAAGCTATCCGGGGGGATGAATTAATCTATCCCCCCGGATGGAATTAACCGGTCTATGCTATCCGGGGGGATAAACCATTCTATCCCCTTTTTAAAATGCGCATAATAAAAATATTTAAGCTGTAATCAAAATTTAAAGTGACTAATTGTTTTAAGTGTCCTAGGCAATGCTCAGATAAAGGCAACTCGAATTTATTTAGTGACTCTGAGTGTTTTTAAGTGTTTTAAAAGTTTTAAGTGCTCTAAAAACAGGGCAAAAGAAATTATCTAGTAAGAATAAGCATACTTGTTAGTGTTATTGTTCAACATAAATCAGATGAAAATTAATTTGTCAAAAAAAAACACGCGGAAACGGTTTTTTCGACTTTTTTTTAATTTGGGGGATGCAATTAATACGGGGGATACTCTATTTCGTGACACCGGTTGCATTGTAATTGTGTAGGCCCTGTCTATTAGTTTAATTTAAAAATTAAAAACAGACAGAACGCTTTATACGCCCCTATAGCCTACGTTTACAATAGCACAATGTAGCCTACATGGATACGTACTTAGAACGTATGGATACGTACTTGTGGTTAATTGAGACTTGAGATTGTCAGGACATGCTTTTAAAAAACATTTTCGGGATAAAGTTCATCAGAAAGTTCCTTATAAAGTTCATGGCTACAGAGTTTCTTGCAAATTTAGGCTACAGACTGGCTGAAAATCTATTGGAGCTGACTTAGTTTGCTGCTTAATGATATAGCCTAGTTTGCTATAATGAGGTAAGCAATTGCATTGATTTTCGGCTTTTAAATTCCTTGAGGGGTAAAATATTGTATAGCTTATTTACCGCATTTTACACGATTTAGTGAGTTTTAGGGTCCGGAATGTGATGACTGATGATCGCTTTGCATGCCTGACAAACAGTTAGATTCGACTCCTCTAACAACTTATCCTCGGAGGCTCGGCCGTTCGTAGGCCAATACTACGAATAACAATAATTATTAATTATTATTGTTATCAAACTGCGATGTGTTGGTTTGAAATGAAACGAAGCTCATTGGACCACTTCTGTCGCCTCTAGGCCAGAGCTATGCACCGGTGACACGAAACCGAGTATCCCCCCTGAAAGCTATCCGGGGGGATGAATTAATCTATCCTCCCGGATGGAATTAACCGGTCTATACTATCCGGGGGGATAAACCATTCTATCCCCTTTTTTGAAAAATGCGCATAATAAAAAAAATTATGCTGTAATCAAAATTTAAAGTGACTTTAATTGTTTTAAGTGTCCTAAACAATGCTCAGGTAAAGGCAACTCGAATTTATTTAGTGACTCTGAGTGTTCTTAAGTGTTTTAAATGTTTTAAGTGCTCTAAAAACAGGGCAAAACATATTAGGCTATATAGTAGGAATAAACATACCTGTTAGTGTCATTGTTCAAAACAAAGTAGATGAAAATTAATTTGATAAAAAATACACGCGGAAGCGGTTTTTTCGACTTTTTTTAATTTGGGGGGATACAATTAATACGGGGGATACTCTATTTTGTGACACCGGCCGCTCCGCGCCGCTGCCGCCGACACTCTCAAGTCGGCGCATCTACTCTAGGCAGTTAAGCCTATATAAAACTATTCTAACTTAATGCTTTGGTGAAAATTGACTGACTCGAAAGATGAGCACTGTAAGTACAGTGTCTAATCTAGCACCCCAGCCTTGTGCTAATGTAAACGAAACCTACGACGTTTTGTCTGTTGTCTATTGGATATAGCCTACAACTTAGGGGATCCAATTTTGGGAGGGACAAACGGCCGTTAGGGTGAACGGCAACTCCTTTGTCCGGTACTTTTTCTTATGATCTTTTTATTCTCTGTGCTAAAAATTCAACTGCATGAATATACAAATCCCGGTTGTAAATTCTAAGCATGTGGGTACGGACGTAACCACAGAGCACTTAATTGTGGGTCTGCAATTAAATACACGTCGTATATAGTTGTAGACTGCAAGGCGTTCATGTTTAACTTGCGTAGGCCTAGGCTACTTGCTAGGTCATTCGCCAACCAGCCAGCCAGTAACTCAGTCACTCGATTAGCATAATTAGCTGGTCATAAATTTTAGTCAGTCTATTTGTGAAGTCATATGTAGGCCTAGTCATTCGCGGTCATAAAGTCCCATATTTTTCCAGTTTTGAGCAAATAAAATTTAGCCAGTTGGGCATATGGGCCCTACTCAATTGCACGCCGAGTGAGTCATTCGAAAGTAACATAGTTGACTATAGCCTATAATATAGTAGCCTAACCAGACAAATAGACAGTCGGTCACTCGTTCAGAAATGGATCATCTTCCACGGGATAATCCACAGACTTTCAGTATATAGGCCTAGGCCTACTGGCGGTGTGTCGCATTAAAATGGTGTGTCGTTGGTGTGTTGCAAAAAATTAGGCCCAGGCCTACAAAGGAGGTAGGACGAGTTGGCACTGCTTGTTTTGGAGACATTGGGATAAATTGGATACTTAATTTTCTGATGTTGGGTGGAAATTTTTACTGGCGGTGTGTCGCATTAAAATGGTGTGTCGCTCAGCAGAGTCTTGCCCAAATATCTGGATGATGTTATAATTCATCTTCGCTCAGCTTCTTCTCACCGTCCACTTTGTTCTGATTTAGCAGACTTTACTTCTTTGTTCCTCACTGTAGAACTGCCCTGACTCAGTCTAACCACTGCCGAAACTAAATGCTGCCCCTCAAGACATTCAATGACTGCAATTTTTTTTACAAGGTGACAAGGTGATGCCTACACTGGCTTGCATATGCATATGAAGAGATAATAGTAGTTTCAGTTTAACGACACTGTGTGATAACAAAGGTCGCTAGAGTCGCTCTCCTCCTTTATTCAGGCTTGGGACTGGCACTTGCAGAGAGCAACTAGTTGCGGAACTATACTCCATGATTTAGTCGGCTTTCTAGTAGGCGTGGCTAAACGGCTTCGTAGCGTGCAGGTCCGACTTCCGCTTAAAGCCATCTCTAGTTCATGTGAGAGCTCATTGGTTGGATTGACCGGAAGAGATCGGCAATCTACCTGCTCTGGAAACTTGAAGGAGGATAAAATATCAGGTGAGTGTTGTATTGGTACACTGAGAAGTTGGCGTTTTTATTTAGATCTATTTTACACAGTTGACAGGAGTAATTTGCTGTCTGCCTCAACATATGTTGTGATAAAGCGTCATTTGTGCTTTTTTGTATACCGAGGCGAGCGCTCGATGAACTCGTGATGCGCCGAAATGCTTACGTATTTGCGTTAGTAACATGCTCGGCTACTTAATACTGTGGCTGTGCGTTGTGTGAATGTGAAAAGGTAAATAGCAACAGTATGGCCTCGACCCTGTTCATTTACAGTGAATTGATCGGGTGAGATTCGTCACATCCACTGCCATTTATTCTTGCTTATTTCAACTGAGGCTAGCTCCGAATTGTCTGTGATATACTGCGCATGCCTCTTTCCGTTGTTTGTTCTCGCCCTTCCAGTCAGCAGATCGACATGATCCTCTTAGCTGGCTTGGACTGTCATTGCTAGTGTTGTGAGACGGAAAATGGCTCTGGATAACACATGGAAAATGTAGCACACCACACCCAGATGTCTACCTTTGCCGAGTTTAAAATAATTCACATAAATTTGAATGTTCGACTCTAGATCTATGACCAGTGCGAATAGCTACAAGTTGAATAGTTGTTTTGAATTGTCATTAGCTGTCCAGAAAATTTTCTTCACAGCAACACCAATCACAAGAGTTGGTGCCAGGCGTTTTGTGTAGCCAGAGCAGTCAAACGAGCAGTCATTGCAGGGGAAACTTATGTCCCAAATAAGTTCTTTTTCAAGGCAAAATTCTGACAGACCTATGACTGGGCAACAACCAGGGCAAAGGCATTTTGACCAGAACATTTGCCCTGCTGTAGAACTGCCACTGGCAATCGCTACCCGTAATCCTCTGAAGCAGTGTTATTCGTGATCAAACTGCCTCCAGCTAATGGTCAAGGGACCCAGAAGATGCCCCAAAATGGAGATGCTCGATTTTAAATAATTTGCTATACGTAAAATGTTTGTCTATCATTGATTGAGTCAGTGCTCAACTCGTCTGCTAGTCTGATTGCCCGCCTTTCCGAATACTCTCTCACTCACATCTGTACCATTATATTTGATGAACTTAGTTAGCTTCCTCTCAGTGCTTGCACACAATTTAAGAGTCTTCACTCTGATCCTCGAAGCTGAGCAGAGTTATACTTCATCTTCACTCGGCTTCTTCCTACCGTCCACTTTGCTCTGATCTAGCAGACGTTACTTCTTGGCTCCTCACTCTAGAACTGCTGTGACTCAGTCTAACCACTGTCCAAACTAAATGCTACCCCTCAAGACATTCAGTTATTGTAACTGAAAACTGTAATACAGACAATTTTTATATAAAAAGATCGGGGCCATTTTTGTAGGGCTGCCAACTTTTGATTCTGCCATTCCGGGACGCCTGCTGTAACCGTTCGATGTACGTGCGATTACTAATTTACACTGTCCACATAACCGCATAATGTAGGGCCTAGCAAATGCTGTGTCAGTCCAATAGGCCTATATATAGGATCTACAATCCGTCAAAAAAGATCCTTAATAATAATTAATACAGAAAAAAATCGACAAAAGATAAGTCCCTCAATATTCAAGATTATAATCAACTTCAACAAAACAGTATTTCAAATTCCAGCAACCTATAGGCTAGGCCTACCAAGGTGGCCAAACCCAGCACTAGAGTAGGCTATATAGGTTATAGACCAAGTTCTTTAGTAGCCTATATGGTCATGCATTTATACGCCACACAGGAAGATAATTTACAGATATTATTTATTAAATTATTGGCGCTGCGACCGAAGAGCAGAATTGTATTGCCTTAAACTCATCTTTCTGAGCTTAAGATGGTTCGAGAACACCGGGCACAAAGTCATAGAAACCAGCACATGCCAAGCCGAAATTTATGTCAATCAGCAGTCCGTTTTAACAAGGTCGATGCTAATGTAATTGAGATTTTTATACAGCAGGATCGTCCACAATGCTTGATCGATCTCTCGCAAAAAGCATTAAAAACGGACAGCATGCCATAACAGGCCTACTGAGTGCCAGTGGTTTGAAAAGTCTTGAAGACTACAACGCAGCGCCATCCACCAACGGATGTTCAGCCAGCAACTTTAGGTCTGATAGAGCCAGTGCTCAAAGTGGGGAGAAATAAGTGCCTGGACGCTCCATTATCTTTCCAAAAGAAGTGCCTGGACGCTCCATTATCTTTCCAAAAGAAGTGCCTGGACGCCCCTTACCTTTCCAGGCTTTGCTGGCCAATAAGTCGCAGGACGGCATTCAGATTTTTAAATAAGTGCATGGACGCCGTCCATGACCGTCCAGCCACACTTTAAGCCCTGGATAGAGCGCGAAACGCAAAATCCATCGTACAACTTGTTGATTTGGTATGCAAAATATGAGCAACATTTTGGGAATTGAATCTCAGCAAATTCCGGGACAATTTGGGATCATTCCGGGACACGGGACGCATAGTGCCGATTCCGGGACTGTCCCGGCGAATCCAGGACGGTTGGCAGCCCTACATTTTTGGTACCTAGAGGCCCTGGACTTTGTCCACCTACGTTTATTATGGTTGTTTGGCTCTGTATACGCTAAGGCCAGCTAAGCTGCAAAATAAGCAAGTCAGTGTAATGCAAGAATGACGGGTGTATGCTGTGAGAATTCATGACACACCAATTTTTTCGCAACACACCAACGACACACCATTTTAACGCGTCACACTGCCGGTCTATTGCGACACACTAGTGTGTCATGACACACCAGTTGAGAACCTCTGGTCTAGATCATTGTGGGACGTGACGGTGTAGTGGTGGGTTTGGAGCCTTTATGAATTTTGAAATGAATGAATGAATAATAGTCCAGGTGATCCTAATTATAGTTTGTTGAACTATTATCGGAGATCATAAAAAATTATCCTATCGATGATGTTCCCGATATTTTCATTAATTGACTTAAGCTACGTCTGCTTCATGGGTTTCTTAACAAAGCATTTTTAAAAATTCAACTCAAAGCTGTACTTTTTTGCTGTGCTTGAATCTGGACCGCTTCTGAGTAGCCTCCCTGAAGAAGCGCTATATAAATTCTAGAATGAATGAATGGTAACAGTTTCAAGTTATCCTTATGCTAGCTGGTCGAATTGTGACAGGTAGGAAATGATAAGGTGATAAGAAAAGATGCTATTGATGATGTTCCTGATATTTTCATTAATCGATATTGAAATAACTTTGAAGTGTGTGGATTTCTTCATCTCTCTCTGAATGGCTGAACGATATATAATCAATTTACTCATAAAAATGTTGCAATTGTCCATATGTTACATGTTCTCACGGAGTGGGATCACGAGATTACAGGCAACAGATTGCGCGGGCGGCGGGGGGGGAAGCGGAAGCTCGGCAAAATGTACGTGTGCGGAATAAATGTCTTATTATGTCTTCCACATTTGACTGCATTATAATTATTTTCTGTACACGTCTATGCAGTAAACCACAACAGTTAACAAATTTTAGCTAGCAAATATAATGTTTTACAAAAAATAAATAGTACACGTGGTAAAATACATGTGTCGTAGATGACTTTAGCTAAATGACCTTTATAAAGGTGTGGGTGTCAGAGAAGCTTATTTGTACTTATGCTTTGTGGTGGTCAACAAAATGTACGACTGCATATGATGGGGTGGGAGGTCGAAGATATGATTATTTGCGTATGTGATTTATATCGACGGCTTCTTAAGGATTTTGTCTCGGTTGTTGACAGGAAACTTCTGTTGTATTGTATTGTATCTAAAGATTTATAAAGCGCCTCTAGTAGGGTGGACCGTTCAGAGGCGCTCCCTGTGCGCAAGACCCCGCGAGAAGAAGCAGGTTTTGAGAAGAGACAGAGCAGAGGAGAGACTGACAGAAAGAAGTGTAGAGCGAACAGAAGGAGAAAGAGCATTCCAGAGAGAAGGACCAATTGAGACAAAAGATCGAGACTGAGCCATAGCAGTTCTAGACCGAGGAGCATGTAATTAACTTCTTCAATGTAATTAACTTGTCTTTTTGTGGAACGCTCAAGTACAAGTGCGGATTTTATGAGCAACAAGTCCAGTTGTTATTTGGTATGAGTTGAATGCTGAGAATTTGTTCGATGCATGATGAGCTCCGGAACAGCCCTGCCCTTCACGTATCTCTGCACCTCAGCACAAAGTGTTCTCTGAGAACAGATATTTATTTTGTTAATTTATTTTTTGTTTCTCGCATTCTCGCATTTGCTATGGCACTCCTTCAACTCACTACTCACAGGCGCTCCCGTCTACAGCGTGGACACTGCATCGGGGTTTCACGCCGAATCGCACAAGCAATTGCGAGTGAATGGCTTTCTCAGGGTCCCTACGCGGCAGCTTGAGGTGGATTCGAACCTGGAACTCTCCGACTTCAAGGCACCGAACCCATAAACAACACCATCGCACCCCCAAGATATATGTTGTCACTTGTCAGCATAGTTGGGAGTCAAGTCATGTTTCAGTCAATGGTAAATTCCTAACAGGTGTCTAGCGATAAAAGTTATTGTAGTTTAGGTGCGTTGGAGACAATGCTATCACAGTCAGAATGCATGATGCTAGGCATCTGATTCTCAAAGTTAAACGTTGGACCCAGTGACAGAGAAATTCAGTGCACACTGAAACGTGATCAGTTTGCATAATTATTGCCAAAGCTTTTTAAAGGAATTTTTAGAACTGCACAACCCCTTCTTTAATTAATTTATTCACTATGGCTGCTATTGTATTTGTTTGTATTCATGTCAGTCGCTGTATATTGCTGGTCAGGTGTGTTCTATGCACTCAGATCAATGTGAGTTTAAGTGTGGTGAATAATAACTTTGGACACTTGCTACCAAACAGCTAGAGGGTTGGATTACTGATCAATATCATTTCGGCTAGTTAGCGCAGAGAGCGCCTCTGAGTAGATATATTGAAGAGGTGCTATATAAATTCTCAGAATGAATGAATGAATTATTGCCTATGGTCTTATTTACGTCATACTTTTTGTGGATAGGTGTTTGCTGTGTCCTCTCATCAACAGTGCTATTGTGAATTCTTTCCTTACATTGTTTTTTCTTCTGTTTTTTTAAAATTGTCTAATGGTTCTGTAAGAGGTGACCCTGTTAGCAGAACCATTGGTTCTTTTTCTGTTTACCCATTGGCGCTGAACAGAGCCGGATTCAGGGGGCCAATCCGACCATGGCCCCCATTTAGAAATTTCTTTATTTTTGACCAGCTATTTTGGCTCGGAAAGTTGACATGGCCCCCCATGAGTAGTTCCGCAGGTCCCTCTCCACGCCCACAGGGCCCGCATGTAAGGTCCTTATGACTTTTAAAAAAAGGTCATCAGATTTTTCGGCGACCAAGACGAAAAATTTGCCCGTCACAAGTCCGAAAAATTTGGCCCCCCCTTCGAAAATTTCTGTGTCCGCTCTTGTCACTGAATGCAGGTTGACTGCTTGTATGTTATACCTTAACTGTTTTGGTGAACAAGAAAAGTGTGCATTGCGTAATCGTAGACTGGGATCTACTGGGTTCTAATCATCACTTGACCATAGCGAATACTCAGTGATGAGTGGAGCCTGAGCAAAGTGAAGCTATCTGCAAACGTGTTGATGTTATGGGGTCTGATGTCAGAAGGGAGGCAGAAATTCATCGTTTTTTCTGATGGCAAAATAAAATGCGTGATGTTTACGAAAGTCATCTGGTAGTGCAAAGGTCAAGTTTGCGAAGCCCTTCGTGGTTTCTGCTTCTGCTGGCGTGTGTTACGGATTCAAGGAAAGACTGCACCTCATCCCAGACAGTAAACGTCAAACTTTACCTTGGACTCTGTTACCCACACACATTTAAGACCGCAGGTATGTTCTACCATTTGGTTTTATTTGCCAGCTGGTCGGTTTGCCTGCTCACACGACAAAGTTGGTTTACACACGGCTTTATTGCCGTCAACTGCAGTAATTCATTGGAAAAGGATAACTGGCCACCAAATTCGCCAGACATTAACCCGCTTGATCATCATGTCAAGGGGAGCTATGCTGGAATGCTACAAGACATTTCACCCCAAGATGGAGAACATTGACTAGCTAAAGGAAGTCTTGCTGCTAATATGAGCTCATTTGCCACAGGACTCAATCAACAAGGCCATACTGTGCTTCACAAAAAGAATTTGAGATTGCGTGAAAGCAGAAAGTGGAAATCCCATCATGCTTTAAGATAAACTGTTAAACGGAATTCTGAGGTCATAGTGAATGCGATATTAGTTGACATGGAAATCTACAGGTGACGCTTATTTTTTCTGCAGAAATTTGAAAAAAAAACGGATTTGAAAGTTTAAACAGTGTAACTTTTGCACAAATAAAAAGTTTTACGTGAAACTCTCAGGTATTGTTGGACATTCTTTCCACTGTAAATCAGGAAATTTTAGTAGGAAAATCTCAATCGGTTGCGAAGGTATTGTATTTTATCCGGTGGGACATTTTTCATTGAGCCACCCTGCACTTTCATCCATATATATATATATATATATATATATATATATATAATTTATATATATATATATATATATATATATATATTGGTTTTTTAAGTAGTGCAATTTTTATTTTTGATATAAGAAAAATAAACTGTCTGCAGTAGCGTGTGTTTAGCCGTGTAGAAACCCAATAGCATGCTTCTCAGTCGATACGCATGCTTCAATGCTTTTGGATGAGATTGGGAGTTCCGCAAGAAAATATTGTGTATATATATATATATATATATATATTATATTTTATATATATTAGACTGGTCCAAAATTGCATGGTAAAAAAAATTTCTTTTGGATTTTTGAGGCATGTTGATACATTTGTTCATTTTGATCTAAAAAGTACCTGTGTGAAATTTTATGCCAAAAATATAATATTTAGGGGTCACTCATGAGCATAAAAGTTGGGGTTTGGGGGCTATATATTAATAGTCCAGGCAATTTGCAGTTTGACTTGGGAAAAATTGTAACACAAGCTTTCTAAACGGTTTCTTCCTCAGCATTTGCTGCTGAATAAAATATCCAAAATCCAAACAAATCTGACCATGGGGTCTCCCCCCAAAATGGGGTTCAAGATATAATGGTTTTTTGTGCATTTTTACATTGAATATCGGGCTGTTGACAACCTTAATGTGGCTGGAAAGTGAAGTTTTCAAGAACAATTTTCATAAATTTGCTGATTGTCCCTCTCAGAACATTGATAAGTAGGCCTACACCTAAATAGGCATACCCTTAGGAGACTCAAAGGGAGCATTAGGGCACGTGCCCCCATGATGTTCTATAAATTGAGCTGGTTTCAACGCTGGACCACAGCATTATTTTTAACAGGGTTTCTAGTCACATCCTATTTGCAGTCCAATACTGTATGGCCAAAGTCTATTTCTCAAAGCTCACTTTGGCATGCCAGGGTTGACAGGTGAACCAATATGGCGTCAATCTGAGAGATTCCTTCATCCACGAAGTCAAGAAGGAAGATGTTCTCTTAGTTTCACTCTGGAATAGTAAAGTAATTGTAGTAGTCCTTACACAAGAAAGAAGAAGGCGCATAGGTTGACCCAGGGTGAGAATTACTGGGCGTTTCAGCTCCCAATCTTACTTAGAGCCCCATAGTAAAGTCTGTTTTTCACACCCTAATTAAAAGTGGATCATGGTTCAACCCCCAGTTATTTTTCCACAATTATCACACTGGGTTGACCTTTTGTCAATAATTGTTGGTTTCCAGTCCAAATATCAAACTCTATGAGCTCATTGCTGTGCCAAAGCTTCCATTGGGAACTGGAGCTGCCATGACCAACGTCGCTGTCTAGATCATTGAAGAATGGACATGGGAAAACCCTATTGAAGCTCTGTCATTTGACTCTACTGCTTCCAACACGCCATGAGATCCATTGCGGATGTTGCTAACTGTTCGGTTTTGTATTTTGTTGGCTTCTG
Source organism: Lumbricus terrestris (assembly GCA_949752735.1). NCBI lineage: Eukaryota > Metazoa > Annelida > Clitellata > Crassiclitellata > Lumbricidae > Lumbricus > Lumbricus terrestris. The sequence continues at coordinate 8,703,173 of OX457052.1, forward strand.
TCGCATTTAGCTTGTACATACATCTCGCAAACAGAGTCTATATTGGATACAGCCTTCATAGTTGTGATGGCTGCATCACCTGAACCCGATATCCAGCTATTCAAATGTTTATCACCAACAGTGGTCTTTCATCGTAACAGTCCGCTAGTCCATGGATTTCAGGCTCTAAAATAACTGACTGCAGAAAGTGCCAAGATGCAGCCATTGTGGTCATGAAGACTTGCACAGTTCGTGCCTCTGTAAGTCTATTAACAGGGGATCTGCAGCTCTCCTGGATGACCAACGCTGCAAATGAGAAGATCACTAAGGCGGCATTTACTAATTTCATTCGTCATTTCTGGTATTTAGGAATTGACCTTGCTGGGTTCTTATTTTTCTCCAAGAAACAGTTAATGAATGAGAAAAGAAATAATCAAGACACAAGTAAAGAAGAAGAACCTAGAATGCAAGAGGTAGGTTCCTAAGGGAAAAAGGAGAGGAAATAACAGAGAGCCGGAGGTTTATGAAATCTCTTTGTATCAAGGAGACGTTGTTGGATCTTCCTCCTAAATAGGCTTACAGACCAAGTCGTGAATGATGTGGCAGAGAGATTTCTGAGATTAGCTGCAACAATCAATACCTTCAATGACTCGCTGACGAAGAGCGAAGACCCTAAGCATTACTCTAGGTGGCGAAGCTTCATCATAATCTTCACGGTCAAATTCGACTTTCTGAACCGACACTGGGACATGCTGACCGCATTCTTAGATAGTTTTATTAGACACTGGAAGTCAATTAAACACTAATTGCAGCTGCTTTTCATGCTGGCAATTAAATAATATTGCTAACAGCTAAAATGGAAGGTTCAGTGCTCGTTGACTGGAGGCCTGCAGTTATATTGCAGTGTTTACAATGTAATTAGTATGTTAAAACTTTGACAGCTGTGAGTGACCTGAAGATAGAGTCACAGTGTTTTAATATTTTGCACTGTGGGTTTTGTGTACCAGATGTACAGAAAAAACAACATGCCTTTCAAATATTTCAATGTTCATTTTTTTTGACCACTCTAATATATATATATATATATATATATGCCCTTATATGCAATGGTAATACAGAATTGCATACAGATTAGAAACAGAAGCATATGATCAGATTATCATGTACAGATATGGCATTATACGCCTGCCATAGTGAGACACAGTTAATCATGATATGTCATCACTCTTGTTTCCGGCGATTAAATAGCATAACTGCGTAATTGTTTCATCCTATTGTTGATGATAAGGAGTCGATTATCGCCAATAATCATCTGTTATTGTAAAGTGATACTGCATGAGATCATAGATAAATATATATATATATATATATATATATATATACACTGTTATACAGTGTTGCTGTGTGTAGAGGAAGTAGACCTTATCGAGGAAGTAGACTGTTGTAGAGCAGCGGAGTTTCGTGCTGAAACGCATGAGCAATTGCGAGTGAAGGACTTGCCCAGGGTCCCTACACGACGGCTTGAGGTGGATTCAAACCCACAACCTTCAACTCCAAGGCACCGAACATGCTCCTACACCATCGCACCCCTCTTTGTGTCATCAGAGTCATCGGAAACCACTAATGGATTATTTTGCGATTTTCTCTTGCCAATGAAACGATATATATATTCTTAATCAATTACCGTAATGCATGCGGCAGCGTTTCCCAAACCTTTTGGGCAACGTAACCCTTTGCATCCTAATATTTTCTTAGACAGTTTATTTTTCTTATATCAAAAATAAAAATTGCACTGCTTTAAAAAAAACCAAGCACGACTCGTAGATCACAATTATTATGCTGGGAGTATCCTACATGAAGCTAGAATGCAATGTTTTCATACATTTTGTCTACAAGTGTAAGGGCATAATAATGATATAATACAAGATTGCAGTTTTTGTAGAATTTTTACATTGTAAATGGCAAAAGCATGCTAGCTTCACGTTTCGTATGCAGCTAGTGTGGGTATTTTTTAACCAGACCATTCCAGACGGTCCTATGAACCAGTGAAGGTTCGTTGGAATTCTGCTTCATTTGCATTGTGTCAATGACAGGTTCGTATACTGCGTAGTCTTCATGAGAAGAGTCACCTGGCTTGGAGCTATAGTTTGAATGCTTAGCATTAAATTATTATCATAATTCATGGCAAGAAAGCACTTAATCAATTATATTTCGTGTCCAGGTCGTGAATATGATCAGATCATGCAATTTCTGACCGAATGTTCTCGTCGTGTAGGCCTATAGGTTACAATGTGCTACATCATCCATTTCAGTAAGAAAAATCGTATATGAGTTTGGAAAGTATTCCAACTTATAAAATTCAACAAAGAGTCATAGATCCCCAGCTAACGTGACAGTTACTCGATATTGGTAAATTTTACACCAACAAATTAAAATAAATTATATAATCTGACTCAAGTTATTTTCGTCGAGATAACGATAACAGATATGGAATTCCATGCATATAATTAGGTCTGGAGCATTGTGTTCAATGACTGTCCATGCATAGGCCTATATAAGGAGATATTTTTGGTTAAATATAAAAAAGGTCATCAATTTTTCCAGTAGCCGAAATTGTAGCAGCTTTCTCGGAATTTTCTCCCAAATGATTAAAGAAAATTTGGCTGCTGAAGATGTCAGTGACCCAGCCGTCCGCCCAAAGTGTCCGGTCAAATCGGACTTTTTCGCCCCCGCCCCAGAAACCTGAATTTCCCCAAGCAGGATGACTAGTTTAAACACTGGCAGTGCCTCTGTTCAGACTTACAACTCTGACCTACGCAGGTCTCAACAGAGATGTGTGTAAGTAGTAGATCTATGCCTACTTGGATGCCAACGGGCACTGAAAGTTCGGATAATAACTCAATGGGTGAGGACAAAATACAAAACACATCTGACAGTAGTTCGTAGCTTTCAATGCGTTTTCTAAGAGTGTTTAAAAGCTGTAGCCCAGTAAAATTTCCCTCTAGCATTTCTTTCATTTAGAACTTTTCGCGGAACCCTTGTGCTCACCCCGCGGAACCCCTGGGTTCCGCGGAACCCACTTTGGGAAACGCTGGCATACGGCATCAAAATCAGGTTGCTACTTTGCATCGCGAATTCATTCATCTTCTGATTTGGAAAAATATTCTACATTCTTTACCTCTTCACCTGTTTCGGCTTCTAACACAATATTTAGCGATGGGTTTCGAGCTGTGCGCCACATTTGTAATTATGCGTGCTGATTATGTCCTGGTCAGCTACTCAGGACCTTCTAGGGCAATGATGGTAAGCTGATCCACGTGCAATAAAATACATAATGATACTTAATGCTCTGAGCTGCAATTACTGATTATTATAGTCGATTATGGCCTAGACCCGTGCCGGTTTTATGGAACATAGAAAACCTCTCTGGAGTACAGTAGTTTAGTACAAAACACAAATACGCTAGTATTTATAGTACCCTTGAAATTTGTTGGCAAATGACTGCACACTCTGTTTCACATTAAAAATTGTTTGTAGACCCACTTGCTCTTGGAGAATTGAAACATAGAAACTTGTTTACATTAGATCATTTTTTTACTGCACTTGATTTGATATAGGTATTTTTGACTATATACTTGACTAAGGATGGTTTACATAGCTTTTAAATACTTCTTGGGCCACTGTGCGGATGGAAATCGAAAGTGTTTGGTAGTTCAAAACTTCTTCCCTGCTCTGCGTGGTGATCGTTCTTCTGCGCTAGCTTATACCCCCCAAAGAACCTTGATTGCTTCCTTGAAGAGGGTTACTAGATTGAACATGCAGCTGCAACGAAAGATTCTTTCTGGAGAATGGTGCAAGACCTGCCACCAGAAGCCACTGTGATGTGTTTGAGTTGATGTCTGGATGCAAAGAGGGCTTAAAGTGTGCCAGGATGGTCGTGGATGGCGTCCATGCATTCATTTTCAAGATCTGAATGCTGCCCGGCAATTAGTTGGCCAGCACACACCGAAAAGGTGGGGTGGGGGGAAGTCCAGGCACTTCTGTTTTACACTTTAAGCACTGGAAGCAAGGCAATGGTCAGCATTTTTATATATGCACAGACTGGATCGTTGGGGTTTCCTGTTGTATGGTATGGTACTCTCTTTTTTTCTTTCTAGTTAAAGTTTATTTCGTTTGATTCCTTTTCTTAGTTAAGGTTTGATAGCTTAACAACACCATGTTATCTTGACTGAATATTTGTGTTTTTAGTTAAGACTGCATCATGTGTATTTCCATATTGTACATACTTACATGATATTTGCCTATCTGGCATCTTGAATCTGAAAGCGTGCATAGGTACCCCTACCAGTGGGACTTCTTTTTATCCCTTCTGGGTTTCCGGTTGTAACCAACTGTTTTCTATATATACGTCGCAAAAATGTTTTTGTTATCTTGGTGCAATAAAATTTATGGTTATGAAGTTCCATGCAGACCAACATTGCACATCCCAAGAGAAGAACCTTTGGCTCTGCTCGATTCTCAACAGGGAGCCAAAATATTATGTCCCTTATGTAGTCTGATCCGTAGGTATGACCAGTTATGAAGTGGCATAATTGAGTACAGATTGATGAACTTTGGGAGATCTAAATTCGAATTGTGAATCATGAAGTCAAGTGTATACATCAAATCACACAGATATATGTACAAGTGTCTCTCTGACACTAAATGACAGATTAATTAATTATTCATGGTAAGTATCGGAGAGTATTGCTTGTTTTGCACAAAGGTTCTGTCCTCATTCACCTTCTGTTCATAATCTACCATGAGGACCTTAGAGTCCCCTGTTTAGGGCTAGCACTGTCCAGAGTCAAGACTCTGACAATGATTTACAGTACCTGAGTATGTTCATAGCCGAGCATCAGGATCTGCACATGTGTTTCATAAATTTATGAGGCACCCTTGAAATTTCCAGTGTGCCACCAAATAGCTGTACGGTTATAAATTGTTTGCAAAACTCTAATTATGATGCATCTGATGTTTAGTGGAAGTTCCTGGTCTAAAATTGGTGAGGTAGGCCTAATTACTGGGAAATAATTATTAAGACAAGTGCATCAAAGACCATAGCAAATAATCGTGTTGCACAGGGATTGGTCTGTTTCTGTGACCTGTTTCTGCTATCGTCGGTAATTGGGTTATAGTTTCTTTCCCTGGTGCAATAAATAGATAATAAAAGAATTCGGAACAGAGTTTGTTGCTTTTATCGTCTGACAAGTGCTTGCATGAGCCACACTAGGTATTTATCTGCAGTCGCGTTTAGGATCTACTAGACTTTCCCAGTTTCTTTTTGGTTGCTGAAGTTTGTAAAATTTATGCCAAATGGTATCTACAATTTTTCGAATTTCAATTCTGATTAATGTGCACACTTTTTGTGCATGTGGTAATCAATGGAGAAAACATTGCTGAATCTTTTTAATCTCTTGGGCAGGTAACTAATATGGTAATATCCTAAATGGTCAGGTCCTAATTTGTATGTTTAAATTGAATTAGAAAATCTAATAACTAGATCTGCTAGCATTTGAATTTGACATTAAAATATGATTACCTTTCATTTTAATCTTCAGGTCTTCAGTTGCGTCAATACGATAAATGAATTAGCAATCACGTAGAATTGCAGCTGTCATTTTGCGGAAATGATATAATATGTAGATTGCTGTGTGATACTCGAATGCAGGTGGCCAAAGATCGATTGCATTTCAAAACAGCTCCATAGAAATCCAGGATATATATATTATCAATGCAGATAACACGCTTTGGTGTAATATTGATTTTTTTCAGATGTAGATTGGTTTTATAATGGAAATGCTACTGCTTAGGCATTTAACCCTTAGGCCGCCAACTATTTTTTTTATTTTCTTAACCCCACCGCCGGCTATTTTTGGCATTTTCAGCGAAAAACATGAATATAACAAAATATAATGTAAAAAGGGTGCCATCCATCAATTTTTGGGTTTTTTCAAGATCAAACTTGTTTCATACGGAATAAAATTTTGACATTTTAAGTTATTTTAGGGGGTTCATTTACACACATTTTGAGGTAAGGTTTGTGATGATACCCCATACCGTTCAAAAGTTATACCCAATATACCTACGGTACCAAGTGGGGGGGGGGAAACCACCAACTTAGATTATCGACTATATTATATCTGATCCTTCATTTATAATAAAGATAAAAATATCATTCCATTTTATAGATGGAATGTGGGGCTACATTGCCATACTAAGTAATTTGTCTTTTCATAGCCGGAAGTGCTCAAAATAAACTAAAATGTATGAAATAGTGATTTTTCACAAAATTTTCCTACAGAGTATTTGTACCTTCTTCAATCATTTTCACCAGTGGCGGTTGCCACATGTATGTTTGTATGTATGCATGTATGTATGTATGTATGTATGTATGCATGCAAATATGTATGCGTGCATTTCCTTTTATTTGTATATATGTGTGTATGTATGTAATCTATGTAGGTATGCATGCATGTGTTATGTTTATGAATGTAAGCTTATGTATGTTTGCAAGTACAAATGAGTAGTATGTGTGTATGTATGTACGTACATACATACATACATACATACAAAAATACATCCATACATACATATATACATGCATACATGCATTCAAACATACAGACATACATAAATACATACAGACATACACGCATATTCAATACATACATTCTCACATACATGTATTACATACATAAATACATGCATACACACATACATACATACATACATACATACATACATACATACATACATACATGCATACATACATACATACATACATACATACATACATACATACATGCATGCATTTATGCATGCATCATTCATACATATATACATACATGCATACACGCATAATCGCATATACATTACATACATTCACACATACATACATATACACATGCATATATACATACATACATACATACATACAAACATACATACATACATACATACATACATACATACATGCATGCATTTATGCATGCATCATACATACATATATACATACATGCATACACGCATAATCGCATATACATTACATACATTCACACATACATACATATACACATGCATATATACATACATACATACATACATACATACATACATACATACATACATACATACATACATACATACAGGAAATGGTGTCAGATCACGTTGTGGAATACAAACAACAAAGTTATAAATAAGTAAACTACAGCACTCTAAAAAACGTGTAAACACGTCGGCGGCGTATGGATGTAGATTTGCCATAACGTGTATACACGTCGGCGGCGGCCTAAGGGTTAAAACTGGCAAATGCAAATGCTTGACACTTAACTCTGTTTTGGAATTTAACAGTAGGTATTATGATAGTGATACATTTGGTGGAATATATTATGCTCTGAGGAACTGATTTCCGTTAATAATGTGTAGCAGAATCTGATAAAAATTTATCTTTTAAATGAATATTGACACTTTGCATTCAATTGAGTTTTTTGCTGTTCTTATAATGATGATCAAATAAAATCAAATTTTTTGGGATCAATTCGGTGGAAAATACATTCGCAGTACATTTAAAAATAAGTAAAAGTGTTTCATACAGCAAATAATGAACTTCAACAGTTTGATGCTGTGGAAGTGTTAACACAAAGACTACGATAATATCGGATGCCTTTTGAACCTTTCAGAAATCCAGACCTAAGTTTATCAGTTGAGTTCTGTTGTAGTAACTGTTATCTGGATATCCTGTTGATTTGTTTTAATTAGATTTATAATATCGTCTTCATTAGGATTTTCTGCTTGGGACTTCTAATTATTTGCTTTAACATTATAAAGTGCAGCTCTATGTCTGAGTCATTTTGCCAAAAGTAGTTCTGCTTAGTTTAGTTCCAATTGATTTGCCAGTCGACTCTGAGTTTTCGTGGAAATTCTGGTGTTTGTTTTGAGGAGAAGCCATTTAATAGATTGGAAATTTTTACTGGATCTTTAGCAGGTTCTACCAAGTCGGTTTGGGTCATTATGTCATGCCTAGACTAGTAAACAGGTCTACAACTCACGCATTGCTTTGGGCTGCCTACAACCCACACAGTATTTTTAACTTTCTGCAAGACATATATATCAGTTTACTACTGATTTGTTTGAACACACTGGATATTTTTTAAGTTCATTATGCTAAGTAGTCAGTTTGTGCAAATGCATACGCTTCTGAATTCTATTGGACATGTCGCATGAGGCTTGCTCACGAAGAAAGACTAGCTTGGAGGAAGATCATGGCGAGGGGGGCCAGACAGATGGCATGAGCACAAGAGAATGGTTCACAACAGTTCATACGTGTTGGAATTCTCAGTTGCTGTATACCTGGGTGTTGGTATTTTCTCTCTATGGCTGTTCATTCTGCCCACTTGCTTGTCTGATATCGTTTTCAACTTGAGATTTTTGTCTGTTACAGATACGATATTCATCAACGCCTGTAGATATGTCCTACACGTGATATCCTGAAATATCTGCTTGATCATATTTTCAGTTTTGGTTTATACTTTGCGCTGATGGAAGTTATAAATTACAGTTACAATACAAATAGGTTATGCTTTCGTAATTGCTAATTATGTATTGTTTTCTTCTCTGCTGTAGACATCGACAGATCACGTGCTACATGGATTAATATCGGATTTTTTTCGTCAAAAACGAACGCAACATGCAGAAATTCAAGGGTTTCATGTTGCTGTTGGTTTTTATGGTCGTCACGTTTGCCGTGTATCTCGTCCGTACGCGAAGGACGGGTATTTCACCAGAAGTCAACGATAGCATTTACAATCCTCCGAAGAGTGGACTACCCGGGACTCTCTTCAAGGAAAAGCCGTTGGTACTCTGGAGCAACGACTACCACATCTCGCCGATAAACGACCTGAAGCATCTCCTCAGTCCGTTCGGCGTTCGGTTCATCGACAAGAGTCTCTCCGGCCACTGCCACATCACGAACACGTGCGGAGGTCGAAGCACCCTCAAGGTCATCAGAGTCGGAAACGCGATGGATCTCGACTACTCGCTGATTCCGAAGTTCCACGACGCCTACAAGGACGACGCGGAGATGAAGTCGGTCGACGCCTTCGTCTGCTTCCATCCGACGTCGATGTGCGAACTGTTCGCTCCGTTCAACAAGAGCCTCATCATTGTTGCGTCAACGCGGTACGAGCTCGGCCGATTCGGAAAGGATCGCTGGACAAAGTGGAATGAGAACCTCATCCGGTACGCGTCTCTTCCGTGGAATGTCGTGGGCGGAAACAACTTGTACGACGTGGAGTACATAAAGTATTTCACGGGCATACACGGGCAACTGCTGCCCAGCTTCTGCGATTACAATAACTTGTCGTACACCCCGACGAGGAAAGGATTCCTGGTCGCCCCGATCCACAACGGGGGATTCAGCAACGTCTTTTTCGACGAGTTTTCAAAGGCGTGTAAGGCTGCAAACTGCACGGTCGAGGCGACCCCGCTTCGAAACAAGTACCCGCACTACCAGTACTCCGATCTGACGGCGCACTTGGGAATGGTCTACGTTCCTTACCAGGTGTCGGTGATGAGTCTGTTCGAGCAGTACCGTATGAACATTCCGATGTTTTTTCCGTCGAGGGAGCTTCTTACCGCCTGGCAGCACAAGCACATGATCATGAACGAGAGGACGTGGAAGGGCGTTTACGGAGGTCGGCCGGATAAGTCCGACATCGGTCCGCACGCGTCCCAGTTTTCGGTCCCGGATCCGAACAACGAGCAGGACGACAAGGCGATCCGGTACTGGATCGAATTCTCCGACTTCTACCAGTTTCCGCACATTCTCTACTACGATTCCATTCCGGATCTCGTCAAGAAGTTGCAGAGCATTGAGTTAACTGAACTGGTTGCCGTCAGCAACCTGATGAGGGAGTACAATCTCAAAGCCAAGGCGGACCTCTTAGAGAAATGGAAGGGCATTCTACTGAAGGTTGCTGAGTACAGCGTAAATAAGCCGCACTAGTTCGATATAAAGTAATTTATTTTCATTTATTTTTGCTCAGTTAGTTTGCAAAAACGTTTTATCATGATATCACATTTGATGTAAATTATGCTATGACCAGTGTCTGTTTAGCATCTGCACTAGGGTGAGATAGATATCTTGCACGATGTAGCGAGAGGTGTAATTAGTACAGAGATGTTGAAGCTATGCTGCTCTTTGGGTGGTGATTTATACAGTGATGGTGGTTCCATTTAGTCCCCTAACACTGTAGAAGTCAGAGGTATCACACCTTTTTTTTATCATGGACCAGAGTCAATTTTTTCAGCAAGTGCCTTTAGGAACAAAATGAAGGTATGGATTTGGAAGGGGTTCATCAGAAAGTTTTGCAAATCTAAACTGTAAATGGTGCATTTTCAGCACAAGTTACGCTTTAAAATGTTATTTTTTAACTTTGCTATCAGTCACAAACATTGCCTCAGACTCATTTACGCTTTAAAGAATACTAATTTGAGGTTTTTTCTCAAATTATGCAGTCTTTGGCTAGACTCGGCATCATAGGCTGGTCGAATATGGCCTACTGGTCAGATGTTTGATACCCCTCCCTCTCTTATTAGACAAAGTGAGTGTGTGTTGTGGCATAGGTGGCTAATCTCGTCTGTGAATTTCATTGCGTGGTTCTGCATTTATTTACGGAGAATTGTGGTATTTTCGACAGATGTACGCATTGCTTTAAGTCATTTTAATGCCAAACCTTTCTCCCATAAGGCGATTTCTGTGTAGGTACCTTGGTCAAATCTTTCTTGATCAACATGTTACAGATTAGATTAAGGTTACAGATTGTGATGTTTGCCATCAGTGGGAGTGTGTTTGTGTGGATATGTGTGTGTGGATATGCGCCCTGTAACCTTTTTTGTCTGCCAATTGTTTTTAAACCACCATTGGCGTGTGTAATCATGATGTAAATTTTTAGTTTACTGCGGTGTATTTTATATGTACAGTTCTTTGCCTTTGCATTTTGGCATTTTGTCGGGTGATATGTGTGGGGTGTTTCAACATTAAACCTGGCTTTCTGGATGGGTTTCCAGTTTGAATCCTTATGGAACTGTTGTTCATTTCAGTGTATTTTGTATTATTTCATTATTGTCGTGCGCAAGTGCAGAATATGGGCCGTTTAGCAATGTTTTTCCGATACTCTGTACTTGATACTTGCTCTCTCATCTTCTTCTTCCGCTTCCTTAATGTTCTCCCACCGCTTTTCCTACATACGAATTTCGTTAGTACCTTGGGCAAATCCTTCCCTTGCAATTGCTCAGGTTCGAGATTCGAATCCACCTCGAGTCGCCGCGTAGGGACCTTGGACAAGTCCTTCACTTGCAATTGCTCAGCACTTCGGTGTGAAACTCCGATGCAGTGTCCGCTCTGCAGTCGGGAGCGCCTCTGAGTAGGTAGCATGAAGGGGCGCTATGACAAGTGCGCATACAAACTTTGGCTTGCTATGAGGCAGCCATGAATGCGAAATGTTAGCGATTTCATTTTCTTGGCGTTGTGAGGGTGGGTGGCCAGTCCTCTCCCTCGCCGTCTCGACTTTCCACTAACAGTGATAATCCCATTGTGGTCAAGTTGACTAGGGTATGATGATGAAATAGAAACTTTCTGCCCTGACGGGGATTTGAATCCCTGGCCTCTCGATTGACGTCCAGCATTTGTGTGTGCACTTGTTATAGCGCCACTTCAAGCACCCTACTCAGAGGCGCTCCCAGCTGCAGTTGGCTATTAAGCCACCACTGCAGCGGAGTTTCACGCCGAAGTGCTGAGCAATTGCGAGTGAAGGACTTGCCCACGGTCCCTACACGGCGACTTGAGGTGGATTCGAATCTCGAACCTTCCGGCTTCAAGGCAACGCCGCCACCACTACACCACCGCGCCCCTCTGCTTACCACTGTGCACCTTTATGACCGTTGGTTGTGACTGTGACCGGCACTTTCTTAAGCTTTGTTTACCGGGCACCACTGCCACAATGTGAAGTTGTACGCACCTTTGAGAGAGGAAGCCAGTGCAGTTGGTTAAGAAGCCAGTGCAATTGGCTATTAAGCCACCAGTGCAGTTTGAGATATGTGTGACAAAATTGTTAAGATTCTTGTTTTAATGGATGCTGACGTATTGCGGTGTTGATTTTATCTTCCAGGCAGCTACTTAGCATTTGGCATTTTTAAACATTCACTTTGAGACATTCCAGTGAGAACATTCCAGTCTTGTTTACTTTTTATTCTTGTTATTATTTTCATTATAGAATGAATTATTCTTGTTTTTATTATTATTATAGAATGAATTGACTTTTTCACTTGATTGGTACATATTCCAGATAGTGTTTTTCACTGAAACTTGTAGCGAGGTGTTATTGTTTTCGTTAGTGCATTTCATTAGGGGAGCATTCTTACATTCATTTGGGTCTTGCAATAAGTGACATATTTTCACGATGTTGTATTTTGTCAGCAGTTTTTGCAAGTGTATATCAGTGATCTCAATTACCAGGTGGAGCTTATTTTTTTAAAGTTGTGAAATACGGTCTTCTTACCCTCTCTTTCATTCCTTTATTCTGAAAAATTAATGCAGATAGTATTGTTGTTGAAAAAATTTAGAAGCAGCTCAACGATGATGAAGTTTCTTGTACTACACAGCCCAAAGAGATGAAAAGAGGGATTAAAACCTTAGAATTTTGCTGACTTCCATGCCAAAGTTTTCTTTTTGCTCGCTGACTGCCATGATGTAAGCTTACTTAACCTTCAGGATCTGTTGTTGATTAAAAATTTACAAGTAGCTCAACAATGCTGAAGTTTCTTGTGCTACACAGCCAAAGAGATGTAAAGAGGGATTAAAACCTTAGAATTTTGCTGACTTCCATGCCAAAGTCTCCTTTTTGCTCGCTGACTGCCATGATGTAAGCTTACTTAACCTTTAGCAGTATCTGTTGTTGATAAAAATTTAGAAGTAGCTCAACAACGCTGAATTTTCTTGTGCTACACAGCCAAAGAGATGCAGAATATGGTTTCGGGCCATGGAAGTTTGTTGACTTCTCTGCAAAGATCTACTTTGTGCCCTCTGGCTACCAGTAGTTTTATGATGTAACTATATACTTCAACAGTTTTCGCAGGGTCTGTACTTGAGATGCAGTGTGTGTTATCCATCCGCTAAACTCTTGGATTGGTGCAAATACATGTTCGGCATGATAATTGGCCACTTTCTGTGTTGTAGACTGTCTGTCTGTTTGCTGCCTACTTTAGTCTTGAGATCAATATTTGTTGACAGACTCACCGGACTGAAAAAATGCTAAGCCATAAAGCCAACAAGTTCTTTGGATAATAACGCAGCGGCTTAGAAAAATTGGTTGATACTGCCATGGAGATTGCTGAGTTGTCTAACATACCGTATATCATTAGAAGCATTATTTATATTTAACTCAGTAGCACTTGAAGAGGAGTAGTGAACCAGTACTTAAAAAGTGTGCAAAGATGTTGATCCCATGCATAACCTATATTATACTTGGAAGACTTTGCCGGTTATTTGTTCCACAGATGGTTGCATGTGTGTTTAAGGCCGTGTTTAAGGCTCTTCGAGTGTCGGTGCAAAGTGTTGCCGCAGGGGCATAGTGTAGTTCGAGCGGCCGTTGGTTTGCCAAAAGCTACGGCCACGTGTAAATAAGTATATATCATAAAGAAATTTATATAATCCTAAAGGGCTTTTATAGTAGCTACACTTTTAATTAATGTTTTCTTACACTTACTTATTTTACAAAAGGTTTAGGGCTTTGAACATATAGCTATGTAAGTAACACTGAGACTCACTGCACTCGCATAAGACATTTGGCCAATAGCAACAAAACTCTTGGCTCAGGCCTCTGGGCATCAGGTGCACCGCACCAAATGGACTTGTGTTAAACACGGCCCTGCTTGTGGGTGATCAAAGCAAGCTTTTGTTACAAAATGTCACTAGTACTGGCAATTTGAGCTATCTCTAAAAATGTAAATATCTCTACCTCTGAATATAAATATTTAACATATAATATGTTGTTTAATATATAAAGTTTAATATGGAAACTAAGCTATTCGGAAATTTTCTCTAAAGCTTTAAGGCAACACCTTGGGTGTGTAAGACTTTATTATTAAAAACAAAGATGTAAAATTTTAATTTTTTCTCTACAATGTCGACAATATTCCATTATCGATGTAGTTTAAGCACAACTGTAGTTTATTTTGCACTGGTTTAGAATCTTGTGGGACCACTTCGATGTTTATGTTGAATAAAAGCAGACGTGTTAAAGTGTTCAAACTGAGTGTACTCAATGGCATAGCAGCCGTCCATATAACAAGGGAGGGGGAAAACAAAGTACAGGGGTCCGAGGTCCCAACGACCCCAACCTTTCAACAAAAAAATTCATGTACTTTTCGTTGTATGGTTTTTTCACGAACTGCATCAAGTAATATGTGCGTCATTTTCAGGAATTGCTTTTGTTTAATATCCATTAGTAACTGTCAACATCATGTGTTGCATTTTCTTTTTCAGAGTTTGTACTCTGTAGCCTGCATTATGATGGATGCTTCGTGTCAGGCACACAGTTACACAGGTGTATGGTGTATGTCTAGGCTACTTTATAATATATGATGCACATATGTATGAGAAATTAATACACAGTTGTATATTGAAGCTATGTTCATTCTGGCGCACAACCATATATTACAACGGCCATTGCTGATAATTTCCTTTCTCATTTCGGATGTATTCTTGTTTTGTCATGAACGATAGTAATGTGTCTTGAAGTTTCATGGTTTATTGATGATAACGTTTAATACTCTTTTTGTGGTGAACTGCAGTTTATAAAATAGCCATTTAATTATTTTCACTCTTTGTAGTCTCATTAGGCCTAATGGGTAGGCCTACTAAGGGCCCTAGGCTTAGAACGTCCTGGGCCCCGGTTTGGTTGTTATGGTACTGTGTTCTAACATTGACGATGTATCTTTCAAACAGGACAAATACATAAATAACGGTAATTGATTTTTGTATTGTAACGAATTTCCAGAGGTGGCTGTTTCAGTGAACACTGCCGTGCAAATGTATGTCTGCATGTCTGCACATGTATTTTTTGTATCTCTAGCTGTGTATAATATATTATTATGGGACTGTTAAAGTTGTATAAAGGTACATAATATATATATAAACACAGAACTTGTTGAAATACAATGTTTTTTTCTCTACGATGTCGACGATATTCCGTTATCGATGTAGTTTTTAATTTAAGTAAGTTTGTAAACATATTCTATAGAATAATAGACAACTGTTAGGTAGCAGTCTATTGAACTTGTTGAAATACAATGTTGGCAATACTCCGTTATAGATGCAACTTCCAATTGAAGTAAGTGAGTAAGTATATTCTATAGAATAATAGCCCGCTGTCAGGTTGCAGTCTTTTGAGCTATCGTCAGCAATTTGAATTCAGATGGACTTCAAACTCTGTCTAAGACCAGATAGATGATGAGATGATGAGGCGGTGATGGTGATGACAATGAGTGAGTTTTTGCTTACAAGTACCTGTTCACCCCTGCTGGTATACTTCTGCAGTCAGCAAATGCAGATATTATCTGGTACTGTACATGAGAACACGTGGCACATAATCTTTACAAATAAAAGACAATGTCATGGGACAAGACGAGACAACAAGATGTAGTCTCATTTTTAAGAAGAAGGGAAAATCAAATTTCATAGAGCAGCTGTTGTATGAACTGAGTTTATCTTGGTTAGATCGGTCAAATACAGGGAGCACGAATTATAGCAGGACTCCACATATTCCAGTACTAATGCCAGTACTTGTAATTTCTCCAATTAAATTTAACACCAGGTGTATTTTATTTTAATTTGTTGCATCCCTGAACAATGTACAGGGTGGGCCAAAAAAGTACGCCACTACAGTTTTTGCCAATATATCTCTGTCATAAGTTCGAAGTTTAAATCAAATTTTACGAGCGACTGTCGCTGACCCCTCGACGACTCGATCGACTTGGTTCGGCCGACGATCGACTGACTCAAAGGACTTTGTCGACTTGGACTGTGGCCTTCTGACAAAAATCGATGACGGCAGCTGCATTAATCTTACATCCTAGGACCTAATAATAAAATAAAAATAATCAGTATCACATGGATTCGTGGGAAAATAGGGCCTATTTGTAATTATTTTAGCAGACACATTGAAACATAAATTTTGAATGTCTATGAAATTCACGAGTAATTATTACACATGAATTTCATAAAAATAATTTTATAGGTCGTTTACAAATGCTTTAATGTGTCTGCTAAACTAGTTACAAGTATTTTCCCACGAATCCATGTCACACTTTAATAATGTTTTTATTTTATTTTATGGCATTTCGTATCCGGAATGCAACGATGTAATCCAGTGGTTCCCAACCTTTTTTGACTGTGGGGCCACTTTTTCTACGTTGGAGGACGCGAGGGCCACTTTTTCTTAGTTGAAGGACATTAGGGGCCACAATTAAGGCTAAAAGTTAATTAGCTAAAAGAACAAAATTGTTATAAATTATAATTGATTAAAAATAGAATTTTAATGTTATTTATAGACGTCAAAATAAAATAATTTTTAATAGAAAATACTTATGTGTTCTATATCCTATCCAAATTTTCTATTATCTTCATATATTTTCTGTTAATTCTTTGAGAGATGAGGGCCACTTTTTTAGGCATGGCGGGCCACTTTTGGCCCGCGGGCCACGGGTTGGGAACCGCTGATGTAATCAATTCACTGATTGCCCCATTTTTGGCTTTGAAATAGATCACTGTATATGAATCGTAGACCTATGTAACAGCTGCGGTTTCCATATAAAAATTAAAGAAGTCTTAGGCCCTGTATTCATTCATTCATTCATTCATTTCAAACACTTATATAGCGCTTCTTCAAGAGTATCTACTCAGAAGCGCTCCCGACCCAACCACGGCTAAAAAGAATAGTTTTAAGAGCAGAGTAGAACGTAGTCTCAAAGGCTCTAGGCACAAGACGTAGTTCCACAGGAAGCCCATTCCAGGTTGTAGGGCCAACGACAGAAAAGGCACGGTGCTGTGTAATAGAAGTGCGTGACCGGGGGACAAGAAGCTGAGCCTGTTTAGAAGAGCGGAGAGAGCCACGGCGCTGGACGTTCAGGGTGGAGCAACAGAGCTCCTGCAAATAGACAGGGGCCACACCCGCGAGACAGCGCCAAACCAAGGAAGATATCCGGTAAGTGATCCTTTGTGAAAAAGGGAGCCAATGCAAGACATCCCGCATATAGTCAGTAACATGGCGGCATGGCCTAATCTTGGGATGCGACCAACAAGGCGTGCCGCAGAGCGCAAGACCCGATTCAAGCACCCAACCCGAGTCACCGGAAAACCCACATAGAGGGCGCTGCAGTAGTCCAGACGAGAGACGACAAAAGAATGGACTAGGGTTAAGGCAGCATTGAAGGTTAAGGAGCGGAGCACCACTCTAAGCTGACGCAATTGGTAGTAGCAACTGCGGCATAGCAGGTTGATATGCCGCGTAAAGGTAAGTTCTTGGTCCAATGTGACTCCAAGATCCCGGACAGAGGAAGAGAAGGAAAAGTGAGGGAACTCTCGAGCAAGAACCTCCAGGTCAATTTTGGCGAGCTGTTGGCGTGTGCCAAACCAAATAAATTGGGTTTTGGTAGAGTTTAGCCGAAGGCGATTGGAGGACATCCAGGCCTCCAAAGCCTCCATTGTCCGGCTCATGACCCTAACAGTGGATAGAGCTGCTGGCGCAAGACAATGCAAATACGCTTGCAGGTCATCCGCATAGGATTGGCTCAGGACAGAAGAAGCGGCAAGGAGAGAACCAAGATCAGCAGTGTAAATAATATATAAGAGTGGGCCCAGGACAGAACCCTGGGGCAGGCCATACGGAGCAGGAACCCACGGAGTCCTGGTGGACCCGTAGACCACGGAGAAGGAACGGTCGTGAAGGAAGGAGCCAAGCCAGTCGAGAAAGTTCCCAAGCCAGTCGAGAAAGTTCCCAGAAAGACCGAACGAGGTTGATAGGCGTTTTTGAAGGATATCGTGATCCACAGTGTCGAAAGCCGCTTATTCGATGTTTGGTAGAAACTCCGCCACTGCAGGTTGCGCTCTGTCAATGCCAGTCCCTAATCTGGACAAAGCAGGAGGGGGAGGAGGAGGACGACAATAATCATCTTTATTATGGCGCTGCAGAGTCGTTAAACATCAACAAGCGTAAGATAAAGAGAGCAAAATGTTGCCAAAATCAGAGTGAGAAGTCGACGTAGTCTATTAAGCCTAAGTATAGGCGTAGGAGGCGGGGGTCCAGATGGGCAAATGCCCCCCCAAATTTCGAGCAAATGTGCTTTTTGGGCAAAAACAGGCATGGGCGGACAAACTTTTTTCGGGCAAACAGGCATGGGAGGATTGTTTCGGGCATACAAGAGTAAAACAGCTATATATTTTCCGAAGATTATTATATGGCGTCGAAGTGATCTACTTAGAATGAGCATGTACTTTCGAAGAAGAGGCCCCATGTAAATGTGTGATTGCTTCCATTATTACGTCACTAATTTGTCTATCGAAAAACCGACTTGTTTATCTTAGGTTATTATTACTTTGATCTATAGGCCTACATTATAGACCTATGGATTTTGCACTGTTACAACTTCTCTTTGTAGGTTAATAAAAAATATTGCGTCACTATAGTCACTACCTTTGTTTGTTGGCAAGTTGCTGATGTGCTAATAGATTTGTACTATTGCCTTGTACTACCGCTTCATAATCTGTGTGACGTCACAATAGGCCTAATTTCGAGTTTTCAATGAATTTATATAATATTAGATTTGCACTTAAATCGTAGTGGCGTCACAATTATAGGCCTCGTTTTAGATTTTGAAAATGAACTTCAATAATTATTAGAGTAGATCTGTGTAATAATCTGTAATCGGTGACGTCACAATAGGTTTTGTTTATACTCTTATAATGACCACAACTCTTTGGCCTACAACGCTACTGTTACGTCAGTAGCAGTGTTTATAGTGACGTAAGTGTTGCCTGCAGTAGCCATGACTATTCCGTCTTATGACGACTTCTCCTTGTTCTGCAGTGTACGAACACGTCAACATTACGTCATTAGCTGTGTTCATGAACAATGTGAACATGTAGCCTAACCGTATGAGGTTCCTTTGTCACATGGACTTTTTTTTATTTGAGACGACGTACCATTGTTGTTTAAAAATTTATGTCATATAACTTAATGCTATAAGAAACGGAGAAAGGTTTCCCAAGTGCTAGGTACAATTCTAAAATAAAATACATGACATGGGCCGGTGTCACGAAATAGAGTATCCCTCGTATTAATTGTATCCCCCAAATTTAAAAAAGTCAAAAAAATCGCTTCCGCGTCCGTTTTTTTGGCAAATTAATTTTCATCTGCTTTGTTTTGAACAATGACACTAACAGGTATGTTTATTCCTACTAGATAATTTGTTTTGCCCTGTTTTTTTAGAGCACTTAAAACATTTAAAGCACTTAAGAACACTCAGAGTCACTAAATAAATTCGAGTTGCCTTTGTCTGAGCATTGCTTAGGACACTTAGAACAATCAGAGTCACTTTAAATTTTGATTGAAGCATAATTTTTTTATTATGCGCATTTAAGAAAAAAACTGGATGGATTTGTTTATCCCCCGGATAGTATAAACCGGTTAATTCCATCCGGGGGGGATTAATTCATCCCCCCGGATAGCTTTCAGGGGGATACTCCGTTTCGTGTCACCGGCACTAAGGTTCACACGGTCGGACAGGGTCCGTGCAGCAGGCATCGTTTCGAAATTACATATTAGGTAGGTAGGCTAGGCCTATTGATGACTGGGGATGAATTTGCCCCTTAACTTTGTCGATTACTGTAATATTCGAGAACAGAATTAGCCTCAAAGCGATTCGAAACACTATGAAACAGATATGGAGAAAGTCACATATCTTCATTCTGGTCATATCAGATGACGAAATCTCTTTGGAAATGTGATACCTGACGTCTCCCTCACACGCTCACTTAATCTGAAGATGATTGGAAGAGGCCGATTTTTTGGCAAGAAAAAACCAATGGACCAAGGTTTTCTTGAAAATATGACGAAATTTTGACTATGCAGGAATCGTTTCGAAATTACATATTAGATAGGCAGGCTAGGCCTATTGATGACTGGGGGGTAAATTTCCCCCTTATCTTTGTCGATTAATGCAATATTCGAGAATAGAATTAGCCTCAAAGAGATTCGAATCACTATGGAAACAGATATGGAGAAAGTCACATATCTTCATTCTAGTCATATCAAATGACGAAATCTCTTTGGAAATGTGATACCTGGCGTCTCCCTCACACGCTCACTTAATCTGAAGATGGGCTGGAAGAGGTCGAATTTTTTTCAAGAAAAAACCAATGGATTAACCACCAAGATTTTCTTGAAAATCTGACGAAATTTTGACTATGCAGGAATCGTTTCGAAATTACATATTAGATAGGTAGGCTAGGCCTATTGATGACTGGGGGGTAAATTTCCCCCTTATCTTTGTCGATTAATGCAATATTCGAGAATAGAATTAGCCTCAAAGAGATTCGAATCACTATGGAAACAGATATGCAGAAAGTCACATATCTTCATTCTGGTCATATCAAATGACGAAATCTCTTTGGAAATGTGATACCTGGCGTCTCCCTCACACGCTCACTTAATCTGAAGATAATTGGAAGAGGTCGAATTTTTTGCAAGAAAAAACCAATGGACTAACCACCAAGGTTTTCTTGAAAATATGACGAAACTTTGACCATGCAGGAATCGTTTCGAAATTACATATTAGATAGGTAGGTTAGGCCTATTGATGACTGGGGGTGAATTTCCCCCTACCTTTGTCGATTAATGCAATATTCGAGAATAGAATTAGCCTCAAAGCGATTCGAATCACTATGGAAACAGATATGGAGAAAGTCACATATCTTCATTCTGGTCATATCAAATGACGAAATCTCTTTGGAAATGTGATACCTGACGTCTCCCTCACACGCTCACTTAATCTGAAGATAATTGGAAGAGGTCGAATTTTTTGCAAGAAAAAACCAATGGACTAACCACCAAGGTTTTCTTGAAAATATGACGAAATTTTGACCATGCAGGAATCGTTTCGAAATTACATATTAGATAGGTAGGCTAGGCCTATTGATGACTGGGGGGTGAATTTCCCTCTTATCTTTGTCGATTAATGCAATATCCGAGAATAGAATTAGCCTCAAAGCGATTCGAATCACTATGGAAACAGATATGGAGAAGTCACATATCTTCATTCTGGTCATATCAAATGACGAAATCCCTTTGGAAATGTGATACCTGACGTCTCCCTCACACGCTCACTTAATCTGAAGATGATTGGAAGAGGTCGAATTTTTTTCAAGAAAAAACCAATGGACTAACCACCAAGGTTTTCTTGAAAATATGACGAAACTTTGACCATGCAGGAATCGTTTCGAAATTACATATTAGATAGGTAGGTTAGGCCTATTGATGACTGGGGGTGAATTTCCCCCTACCTTTGTCGATTAATGCAATATTCGAGAATAGAATTAGCCTCAAAGCGATTCGAATCACTATGGAAACAGATATGGAGAAAGTCACATATCTTCATTCTGGTCATATCAAATGACGAAATCTCTTTGGAAACGTGATACCTGACGTCTCCCTCACACGCTCACTTAATCTGAAGATGATTGGAAGAGGTCGAATTTTTTTCAAGAAAAAACCAATGGACTAACTAACCATCAAGGTTTTCTTGAAAATATGACGAAATTTTGACCATGGAGGAATCGTTTCGAAATTACATATTAGATAGGTAGGCTAGGCCTATTGATGACTGGGGGGTGAATTTCCCTCTTATCTTTGTCGATTAATGCAATATCCGAGAATAGAATTAGCCTCAAAGCGATTCGAATCACTATGGAAACAGATATGGAGAAGTCACATATCTTCATTCTGGTCATATCAAATGACGAAATCTCTTTGGAAATGTGATACCTGACGTCTCCCTCACACGCTCACTTAATCTGAAGATGATTGGAAGAGGTCGAATTTTTTGCAAGAAAAAACCAATGGACTAACCACCAAGGTTTTCTTGAAAATATGACGAAACTTTGACCATGCAGGAATCGTTTCGAAATTACATATTAGATAGGTAGGTTAGGCCTATTGATGACTGGGGGTGAATTTCCCCCTACCTTTGTCGATTAATGCAATATTCGAGAATAGAATTAGCCTCAAAGCGATTCGAATCACTATGGAAACAGATATGGAGAAAGTCACATATCTTCATTCTGGTCATATCAAATGACGAAATCTCTTTGGAAATGTGATACCTGACGTCTCCCTCACACGCTCACTTAATCTGAAGATAATTGGAAGAGGTCGAATTTTTTGCAAGAAAAAACCAATGGACTAACCACCAAGGTTTTCTTGAAAATATGACGAAATTTTGACCATGCAGGAATCGTTTCGAAATTACATATTAGATAGGTAGGCTAGGCCTATTGATGACTGGGGGGTGAATTTCCCTCTTATCTTTGTCGATTAATGCAATATCCGAGAATAGAATTAGCCTCAAAGCGATTCGAATCACTATGGAAACAGATATGCAGAAAGTCACATATCTTCATTCTGGTCATATCAAATGACGAAATCTCTTTGGAAATGTGATACCTGGCGTCTCCCTCACACGCTCACTTAATCTGAAGATAATTGGAAGAGGTCGAATTTTTTGCAAGAAAAAACCAATGGACTAACCACCAAGGTTTTCTTGAAAATATGACGAAATTTTGACCATGCAGGAATCGTTTCGAAATTACATATTAGATAGGTAGGCTAGGCCTATTGATGACTGGGGGTGAATTTCCCTCTTATCTTTGTCGATTAATGCAATATCCGAGAATAGAATTAGCCTCAAAGCGATTCGGATCACTATGGAAACAGATATGGAGAAGTCACATATCTTCATTCTGGTCATATCAAATGACGAAATCCTTTTGGAAATGTGATACCTGACGTCTCCCTCACACGCTCACTTAATCTGAAGATGATTAGAAGAGGTCGAATTTTTTTCAAGAAAAAACCAATGGACTAACTAACCATCAAGGTTTTCTTGAAAATATGTCGAAATTTTGACTACGCAGGAATCGTTTCGAAATTACATATTAGATAGGCAGGCTAGGCCTATTGATGACTGGGGGGTAAATTTCCCCCTTATCTTTGTCGATTAATGCAATATTCGAGAATAGAATTAGCCTCAAAGAGATTCGAATCACTATGGAAACAGATATGGAGAAAGTCACATATCTTCATTCTAGTCATATCAAATGACGAAATCTCTTTGGAAATGTGATACCTGGCGTCTCCCTCACACGCTCACTTAATCTGAAGATGGGCTGGAAGAGGTCGAATTTTTTTCAAGAAAAAACCAATGGATTAACCACCAAGATTTTCTTGAAAATCTGACGAAATTTTGACTATGCAGGAATCGTTTCGAAATTACATATTAGATAGGTAGGCTAGGCCTATTGATGACTGGGGGGTAAATTTCCCCCTTATCTTTGTCGATTAATGCAATATTCGAGAATAGAATTAGCCTCAAAGAGATTCGAATCACTATGGAAACAGATATGCAGAAAGTCACATATCTTCATTCTGGTCATATCAAATGACGAAATCTCTTTGGAAATGTGATACCTGGCG
Source organism: Lumbricus terrestris (assembly GCA_949752735.1). NCBI lineage: Eukaryota > Metazoa > Annelida > Clitellata > Crassiclitellata > Lumbricidae > Lumbricus > Lumbricus terrestris. The sequence goes on from OX457052.1 coordinate 8,726,998, forward strand.
TCTCCCTCACACGCTCACTTAATCTGAAGATAATTGGAAGAGGTCGAATTTTTTGCAAGAAAAAACCAATGGTTTTCTTGAAAATATGACGAAACTTTGACCATGCAGGAATCGTTTCGAAATTACATATTAGATAGGTAGGTTAGGCCTATTGATGACTGGGGGTGAATTTCCCCCTACCTTTGTCGATTAATGCAATATTCGAGAATAGAATTAGCCTCAAAGCGATTCGAATCACTATGGAAACAGATATGGAGAAAGTCACATATCTTCATTCTGGTCATATCAAATGACGAAATCTCTTTGGAAATGTGATACCTGACGTCTCCCTCACACGCTCACTTAATCTGAAGATAATTGGAAGAGGTCGAATTTTTTGCAAGAAAAAACCAATGGACTAACCACCAAGGTTTTCTTGAAAATATGACGAAATTTTGACCATGCAGGAATCGTTTCGAAATTACATATTAGATAGGTAGGCTAGGCCTATTGATGACTGGGGGGTGAATTTCCCTCTTATCTTTGTCGATTAATGCAATATCCGAGAATAGAATTAGCCTCAAAGCGATTCGAATCACTATGGAAACAGATATGGAGAAGTCACATATCTTCATTCTGGTCATATCAAATGACGAAATCCCTTTGGAAATGTGATACCTGACGTCTCCCTCACACGCTCACTTAATCTGAAGATGATTGGAAGAGGTCGAATTTTTTTCAAGAAAAAACCAATGGACTAACCACCAAGGTTTTCTTGAAAATATGACGAAACTTTGACCATGCAGGAATCGTTTCGAAATTACATATTAGATAGGTAGGTTAGGCCTATTGATGACTGGGGGTGAATTTCCCCCTACCTTTGTCGATTAATGCAATATTCGAGAATAGAATTAGCCTCAAAGCGATTCGAATCACTATGGAAACAGATATGGAGAAAGTCACATATCTTCATTCTGGTCATATCAAATGACGAAATCTCTTTGGAAACGTGATACCTGACGTCTCCCTCACACGCTCACTTAATCTGAAGATGATTGGAAGAGGTCGAATTTTTTTCAAGAAAAAACCAATGGACTAACTAACCATCAAGGTTTTCTTGAAAATATGACGAAATTTTGACCATGGAGGAATCGTTTCGAAATTACATATTAGATAGGTAGGCTAGGCCTATTGATGACTGGGGGGTGAATTTCCCTCTTATCTTTGTCGATTAATGCAATATCCGAGAATAGAATTAGCCTCAAAGCGATTCGAATCACTATGGAAACAGATATGGAGAAGTCACATATCTTCATTCTGGTCATATCAAATGACGAAATCTCTTTGGAAATGTGATACCTGACGTCTCCCTCACACGCTCACTTAATCTGAAGATGATTGGAAGAGGTCGAATTTTTTGCAAGAAAAAACCAATGGACTAACCACCAAGGTTTTCTTGAAAATATGACGAAACTTTGACCATGCAGGAATCGTTTCGAAATTACATATTAGATAGGTAGGTTAGGCCTATTGATGACTGGGGGTGAATTTCCCCCTACCTTTGTCGATTAATGCAATATTCGAGAATAGAATTAGCCTCAAAGCGATTCGAATCACTATGGAAACAGATATGGAGAAAGTCACATATCTTCATTCTGGTCATATCAAATGACGAAATCTCTTTGGAAATGTGATACCTGACGTCTCCCTCACACGCTCACTTAATCTGAAGATAATTGGAAGAGGTCGAATTTTTTGCAAGAAAAAACCAATGGACTAACCACCAAGGTTTTCTTGAAAATATGACGAAATTTTGACCATGCAGGAATCGTTTCGAAATTACATATTAGATAGGTAGGCTAGGCCTATTGATGACTGGGGGGTGAATTTCCCTCTTATCTTTGTCGATTAATGCAATATCCGAGAATAGAATTAGCCTCAAAGCGATTCGAATCACTATGGAAACAGATATGCAGAAAGTCACATATCTTCATTCTGGTCATATCAAATGACGAAATCTCTTTGGAAATGTGATACCTGGCGTCTCCCTCACACGCTCACTTAATCTGAAGATAATTGGAAGAGGTCGAATTTTTTGCAAGAAAAAACCAATGGACTAACCACCAAGGTTTTCTTGAAAATATGACGAAATTTTGACCATGCAGGAATCGTTTCGAAATTACATATTAGATAGGTAGGCTAGGCCTATTGATGACTGGGGGTGAATTTCCCTCTTATCTTTGTCGATTAATGCAATATCCGAGAATAGAATTAGCCTCAAAGCGATTCGGATCACTATGGAAACAGATATGGAGAAGTCACATATCTTCATTCTGGTCATATCAAATGACGAAATCCTTTTGGAAATGTGATACCTGACGTCTCCCTCACACGCTCACTTAATCTGAAGATGATTAGAAGAGGTCGAATTTTTTTCAAGAAAAAACCAATGGACTAACTAACCATCAAGGTTTTCTTGAAAATATGTCGAAATTTTGACTACGCAGGAATCGTTTCGAAATTACATATTAGATAGGTAGGCTAGGCCTATTGATGACTGGGGGTGAATTTCCCCCTACCTTTGTCGATTCATGCAATATTCGAGAATAGAATTAGCCTCAAAGCGATTCGAATCACTATGGAAACAGATATGGAGAAAGTCACATATCTTCATTCTGGTCATATCAAATGACGAAATCTCTTTGGAAACGTGATACCTGACGTCTCCCTCACACGCTCACTTAATCTGAAGATGATTGGAAGAGGTCGAATTTTTTTCAAGAAAAAACCAATGGATAACCATCAAGGTTTTCTTGAAAATATGACGAAATTTTGACTATGCAGGAATCGTTTCGAAATTACATATTAGATAGGTAGGCTAGGCCTATTGATGACTGGGGGTAAATTTCCCCCTATCTTTGTCGATTAATGCAATATTCGAGAATAGAATTAGCCTCAAAGCGATTCGAATCACTATGGAAACAGATATGGAGAAAGTCACATATCTTCATTCTGGTCATATCAAATGACGAAATCTCTTTGGAAATGTGATACCTGACGTCTCCCTCACACGCTCACTTAATCTGAAGATGATTGGAAGAGGTCGAATTTTTTACAAGAAAAAACCAATGGACTAACCATGAAGGTTTTCTATAAAATATGACGAAATTTTGACTATGCAGGAATCGTTTCGAAATTACATATTAGATAGGTAGGCTAGGCCTATTGATGACTGGAAGTAAAGTTCCCCCTTATCTTTGTCGATTAATGCAATATCCGAGAATAGAATTAGCCTCAAAGCGATTCGAATATCACTATGGAAACAGATATGGAGAAAGTCACATATCTTCATTCTGGTCATATCAAATGACGAAATCTCTTTGGAAATGTGATACCTGACGTCTCCCTCACACGCTCACTTAATCTGAAGATGATTGGAAGAGGTCGAATATTTTGCAAGAAAAAAACAATGGTTTTCTTGAAAATAATTATGACGAAATTTTGACTATGCAGGAATCGTTTCGAAATTACATATTAGATAGGTAGGCTAGGCCTATTGATGACTGGGTGTAAATTTCCCTCTTATCTTTGTCGATTAATGCAATATTCGAGAATAGAATTAGCCTCAAAGCGATTCGAATCACTATGGAAACAGATATGGAGAAGTCACATATCTTCATTCTGGTCATATCAAATGACGAAATCTCTTTGGAAATGTGATACCTGACGTCTCCCTCACACGCTCACTTAATCTGAAGATGATTGGAAGAGGTCGAATTTTTTTCAAGAAAAAACCAATGGTTTTCTTGAAAATATGTCGAAATTTTGACTATGCAGGAATCGTTTCGAAATTACATATTAGATAGGTAGGCTAGGCCTATTGATGACTGGAAGTAAATTTTCCCCCTTATCTTTGTCGATTAATGCAATATCCGAGAATAGAATTAGCCTCAAAGCGATTCGAATATCACTATGGAAACAGATATGGAAAAAGTCACATATCTTCATTCTGGTCATATCAAACACGAAATCTCTTTGGAAATGTGATACCTGACGTCTCCCTCACACGCTCACTTAATCTGAAGATGATTGGAAGAGGTCGAATATTTTTCAAGAAAAAACAATGGTTTTCTTGAAAATAATTACGACGAAATTTTGACTATGCAGGAATCGTTTCAAAATTACATATTAGATAGGTAGGCTAGGCCTATTGATGACTGGGTGTAAATTTCCCTCTTATCTTTGTCGATTAATGCAATATTCGAGAATAGAATTAGCCTCAAAGCGATTCGAATCACTATGGAAACAGATATGGAGAAGTCACATATCTTCATTCTGGTCATATCAAATGACGAAATCTCTTTGGAAATGTGATACCTGACGTCTCCCTCACACGCTCACTTAATCTGAAGATGATTGGAAGAGGTCGAATTTTTTCCAAGAAAAAACCAATGGTTTTCTTGAAAATATGACGAAATTTTGACTATGCAGGAATCGTTTCGAAATTACATATTGGATAGGTAGGCTAGGTCTATTGATGAAGGGGTTGAATTTCCCCCTTATCTTTGTCGATTAATGCAATATTCGAGAATAGAATTAGCCTCAAAGCGATTCGGATCACTATGGAAACAGATATGGAGAAAGTCACATATCTTCATTCTGGTCATATCAAATGACGAAATCTCTATGGAAATGTGATACCTGACGTCTCCCTCACACGCTCACTTAATCTGAAGATGATTGGAAGAGGTCGAATTTTTTTCAAGAAAAAACCAATGGTTTTCTTGAAAATCTGACGAAATTTTGACTATGCAGGAATCGTTTCGAAATTACATATTAGATAGGTAGGCTAGGCCTATTGATGACTGGGGGTAAATTTCCCCCCTATCTTTGTCGATTCATGCAATATTCGAGAATAGAATTAGCCTCAAAGCGATTCGAATCACTATGGAAACAGATATGGAGAAAGTCACATATCTTCATTCTGGTCATATCAAATGACGAAATCTCTTTGGAAATGTGATACCTGACGTCTCCCTCACACGCTCACTTAATCTGAAGATAATTGGAAGAGGTCGAATTTTTTGCAAGAAAAAACCAATGGACTAACCACCAAGGTTTTCTTGAAAATATGACGAAATTTTGACCATGCAGGAATCGTTTCGAAATTACATATTAGATAGGTAGGCTAGGCCTATTGATGACTGGGGGTGAATTTCCCTCTTATCTTTGTCGATTAATGCAATATCCGAGAATATAATTAGCCTCAAAGCGATTCGGATCACTATGGAAACAGATATGGAGAAGTCACATATCTTCATTCTGGTCATATCAAATGACGAAATCTCTTTGGAAATGTGATACCTGGCGTCTCCCTCACACGCTCACTTAATCTGAAGATGATTGGAAGAGGTCGAATTTTTTGCAAGAAAAAACCAATGGATTAACCACCAAGATTTTCTTGAAAATATGACGAAATTTTGACTATGCAGGAATCGTTTCGAAATTACATATTAGATAGGTAGGCTAGGCCTATTGATGACTGGGTTTGAATTTCCCCCTACCTTTGTCGATTCATGCAATATTCGAGAATAGAATTAGCCTCAAAGCGATTCGAATCACTATGGAAACAGATATGGAGAAGTCACATATCTTCATTCTGGTCATATCAAATGACGAAATCTCTTTGGAAATGTGATACCTGGCGTCTCCCTCACACGCTCACTTAATCTGAAGATGATTGGAAGAGGTCGAATTTTTTTCAAGAAAAAACCAATGGACTAACCATCAAGGTTTTCTTGAAAATATGACGAAATTTTGACTATGCAGGAATCGTTTTGAAATTACATATTAGATAGGTAGGCTAGGCCTATTGATGACTGGGGGTAAATTTCCCCCCTACCTTTGTCGATTCATGCAATATTCGATAATTCGAGAATAGAATTAGCCTCAAAGCGATTCGAATCACTATGGAAACAGATATGCAGAAAGTCACATATCTTCATTCTGGTCATATCAAATGACGAAATCTCTTTGGAAATGTGATACCTGGCGTCTCCCTCACACGCTCACTTAATCTGAAGATAATTGGAAGAGGTCGAATTTTTTGCAAGAAAAAACCAATGGACTAACCATCAAGGTTTTCTTGAAAATATGACGAAATTTTGACCATGCAGGAATCGTTTCGAAATTACATATTAGATAGGTAGGCTAGGCCTATTGATGACTGGGTTTGAATTTCCCCCTACCTTTGTCGATTCATGCAATATTCGAGAATAGAATTAGCCTCAAAGCGATTCGAATCACTATGGAAACAGATATGGAGAAGTCACATATCTTCATTCTGGTCATATCAAATGACGAAATCTCTTTGGAAATGTGATACCTGGCGTCTCCCTCACACGCTCACTTAATCTGAAGATGATTGGAAGAGGTCGAATTTTTTTCAAGAAAAAACCAATGGACTAACCATCAAGGTTTTCTTGAAAATATGACGAAATTTTGACCATGCAGGAATCGTTTCGAAATTACATATTAGATAGGTAGGCTAGGCCTATTGATGACTGGGGGTGAATTTCCCTCTTATCTTTGTCGATTAATGCAATATCCGAGAATAGAATTAGCCTCAAAGCGATTCGGATCACTATGGAAACAGATATGGAGAAGTCACATATCTTCATTCTGGTCATATCAAATGACGAAATCCTTTTGGAAATGTGATACCTGACGTCTCCCTCACACGCTCACTTAATCTGAAGATGATTAGAAGAGGTCGAATTTTTTTCAAGAAAAAACCAATGGACTAACTAACCATCAAGGTTTTCTTGAAAATATGTCGAAATTTTGACTACGCAGGAATCGTTTCGAAATTACATATTAGATAGGTAGGCTAGGCCTATTGATGACTGGGTTTGAATTTCCCCCTACCTTTGTCGATTCATGCAATATTCGAGAATAGAATTAGCCTCAAAGCGATTCGAATCACTATGGAAACAGATATGGAGAATGTCACATATCTTCATTCTGGTCATATCAAATGACGAAATCTCTTTGGAAACGTGATACCTGACGTCTCCCTCACACGCTCACTTAATCTGAAGATGATTGGAAGAGGTCGAATTTTTTTCAAGAAAAAACCAATGGTTTTCTTGAAAATCTGACGAAATTTTGACTATGCAGGAATCGTTTCGAAATTACATATTAGATAGGTAGGCTAGGCCTATTGATGACTGGGGGTAAATTTCCCCCCTATCTTTGTCGATTCATGCAATATTCGAGAATAGAATTAGCCTCAAAGCGATTCGAATCACTATGGAAACAGATATGGAGAAAGTCACATATCTTCATTCTGGTCATATCAAATGACGAAATCTCTTTGGAAATGTGATACCTGACGTCTCCCTTACACGCTCACTTAATCTGAAGATAATTGGAAGAGGTCGAATTTTTTGCAAGAAAAAACCAATGGACTAACCACCAAGGTTTTCTTGAAAATATGACGAAATTTTGACCATGCAGGAATCGTTTCGAAATTACATATTAGATAGGTAGGCTAGGCCTATTGATGACTGGGGGTGAATTTCCCTCTTATCTTTGTCGATTAATGCAATATCCGAGAATAGAATTAGCCTCAAAGCGATTCGGATCACTATGGAAACAGATATGGAGAAGTCACATATCTTCATTCTGGTCATATCAAATGACGAAATCCCTTTGGAAATGTGATACCTGACGTCTCCCTCACACGCTCACTTAATCTGAAGATGATTGGAAGAGGTCGAATTTTTTTCAAGAAAAAACCAATGGACTAACTAACCATCAAGGTTTTCTTGAAAATCTGACGAAATTTTGACTATGCAGGAATCGTTTCGAAATTACATATTAGATAGGTAGGCTAGGCCTATTGATGACTGGGGGGTAAATTTCCCCCTTATCTTTGTCGATTAATGCAATATTCGAGAATAGAATTAGCCTCAAAGCGATTCGAATCACTATGGAAACAGATATGGAGAAAGTCACATATCTTCATTCTAGTCATATCAAATGACGAAATCTCTTTGGAAATGTGATACCTGGCGTCTCCCTCACACGCTCACTTAATCTGAAGATGATTGGAAGAGGTCGAATTTTTCGCAATCGTTTCGAAATTACATATTAGATAGGTAGGCTAGGCCTATTGATGACTGGGGGTGAATTTCCCTCTTATCTTTGTCGATTAATGCAATATCCGAGAATAGAATTAGCCTCAAAGCGATTCGGATCACTATGGAAACAGATATGGAGAAGTCACATATCGTCATTCTGGTCATATCAAATGACGAAATCCTTTTGGAAATGTGATACCTGACGTCTCCCTCACACGCTCACTTAATCTGAAGATGATTAGAAGAGGTCGAATTTTTTTCAAGAAAAAACCAATGGACTAACTAACCATCAAGGTTTTCTTGAAAATATGTCGAAATTTTGACTACGCAGGAATCGTTTCGAAATTACATATTAGATAGGAAGGCTAGGCCTATTGATGACTGGGGGGTAAAATTCCCCCCTATCTTTGTCGATTCATGCAATATTCGAGAATAGAATTAGCCTCAAAGCGATTCGAATCACTATGGAAACAGATATGGAGAAAGTCACATATCTTCATTCTGGTCATATCAAATGACGAAATCTCTTTGGAAACGTGATACCTGACGTCTCCCTCACACGCTCACTTAATCTGAAGATGATTGGAAGAGGTCGAATTTTTTTCAAGAAAAAACCAATGGACTAACCATGAAGGTTTTCTTGAAAATATGACGAAATTTTGACTATGCAGGAATCGTTTCGAAATTACATATTAGATAGGTAGGCTAGGCCTATTGATGACTGGGGGTAAATTTCCCCCTATCTTTGTCGATTAATGCAATTTTCGAGAATAGAATTAGCCTCAAAGCGATTCGAATCACTATGGAAACAGATATGGAGAAAGTCACATATCTTCATTCTGGTCATATCAAATGACGAAATCTCTTTGGAAATGTGATACCTGACGTCTCCCTCACACGCTCACTTAATCTGAAGATGATTGGAAGAGGTCGAATTTTTTCCAAGAAAAAACCAATGGTTTTCTTGAAAATATGACGAAATTTTGACTATGCAGGAATCGTTTCGAAATTACATATTGGATAGGTAGGCTAGGTCTATTGATGAAGGGGTTGAATTTCCCCCTTATCTTTGTCGATTAATGCAATATTCGAGAATAGAATTAGCCTCAAAGCGATTCGGATCACTATGGAAACAGATATGGAGAAAGTCACATATCTTCATTCTGGTCATATCAAATGACGAAATCTCTATGGAAATGTTATACCTGACGTCTCCCTCACACGCTCACTTAATCTGAAGATGATTGGAAGAGGTCGAATTTTTTTCAAGAAAAAACCAATGGTTTTCTTGAAAATCTGACGAAATTTTGACTATGCAGGAATCGTTTCGAAATTACATATTAGATAGGTAGGCTAGGCCTATTGATGACTGGGGGTAAATTTCCCCCCTATCTTTGTCGATTCATGCAATATTCGAGAATAGAATTAGCCTCAAAGCGATTCGAATCACTATGGAAACAGATATGGAGAAAGTCACATATCTTCATTCTGGTCATATCAAATGACGAAATCTCTTTGGAAATGTGATACCTGACGTCTCCCTCACACGCTCACTTAATCTGAAGATAATTGGAAGAGGTCGAATTTTTTGCAAGAAAAAACCAATGGACCAAGGTTTTCTTGAAAATATGACGAAATTTTGACCATGCAGGAATCGTTTCGAAATTACATATTAGATAGGTAGGCTAGGCCTATTGATGACTGGGGGTGAATTTCCCTCTTATCTTTGTCGATTAATGCAATATCCGAGAATAGAATTAGCCTCAAAGCGATTCGAATCACTATGGAAACAGATATGGAGAAAGTCACATATCTTCATTCTGGTCATATCAAATGACGAAATCTCTTTGGAAATGTGATACCTGACGTCTCCCTCACACGCTCACTTAATCTGAAGATGATTGGAAGAGGTCGAATTTTTTTCAAGAAAAAACCAATGGACTAACCATGAAGGTTTTCTTGAAAATATGACGAAATTTTGACTATGCAGGAATCGTTTCGAAATTACATATTAGATAGGTAGACTAGGCCTATTGATGACTGGGGGTGAATTTCCCCCTACCTTTGTCGATTAATGCAATATTCGAGAATAGAATTAGCCTCAAAGCGATTCGAATCACTATGGAAACAGATATGGAGAAAGTCACATATCTTCATTCTGGTCATATCAAATGACGAAATCTCTTTGGAAACGTGATACCTGACGTCTCCCTCACACGCTCACTTAATCTGAAGATGATTGGAAGAGGTCGAATTTTTTTCAAGAAAAAACCAATGGACTAACCATGAAGGTTTTCTTGAAAATATGACGAAATTTTGACTATGCAGGAATCGTTTCGAAATTACATATTAGATAGGTAGGCTAGGCCTATTGATGACTGGGGGGTAAATTTCCCCCCTATCTTTGTCGATTCATGCAATATTCGAGAATAGAATTAGCCTCAAAGCGATTCGAATCACTATGGAAACAGATATGGAGAAAGTCACATATCTTCATTCTGGTCATATCAAATGACGAAATCTCTTTGGAAATGTGATACCTGACGTCTCCCTCACACGCTCACTTAATCTGAAGATAATTGGAAGAGGTCGAATTTTTTGCAAGAAAAAACCAATGGACCAAGGTTTTCTTGAAAATATGACGAAATTTTGACCATGCAGGAATCGTTTCGAAATTACATATTAGATAGGTAGGCTAGGCCTATTGATGACTGGGGGTGAATTTCCCTCTTATCTTTGTCGATTAATGCAATATCCGAGAATAGAATTAGCCTCAAAGCGATTCGAATCACTATGGAAACAGATATGGAGAAAGTCACATATCTTCATTCTGGTCATATCAAATGACGAAATCTCTTTGGAAATGTGATACCTGACGTCTCCCTCACACGCTCACTTAATCTGAAGATGATTGGAAGAGGTCGAATTTTTTTCAAGAAAAAACCAATGGACTAACCATGAAGGTTTTCTTGAAAATATGACGAAATTTTGACTATGCAGGAATCGTTTCGAAATTACATATTAGATAGGTAGACTAGGCCTATTGATGACTGGGGGTGAATTTCCCCCTACCTTTGTCGATTAATGCAATATTCGAGAATAGAATTAGCCTCAAAGCGATTCGAATCACTATGGAAACAGATATGGAGAAAGTCACATATCTTCATTCTGGTCATATCAAATGACGAAATCTCTTTGGAAACGTGATACCTGACGTCTCCCTCACACGCTCACTTAATCTGAAGATGATTGGAAGAGGTCGAATTTTTTTCAAGAAAAAACCAATGGACTAACCATGAAGGTTTTCTTGAAAATATGACGAAATTTTGACTATGCAGGAATCGTTTCGAAATTACATATTAGATAGGTAGGCTAGGCCTATTGATGACTGGGGGGTAAATTTCCCCCCTATCTTTGTCGATTCATGCAATATTCGAGAATAGAATTAGCCTCAAAGCGATTCGAATCACTATGGAAACAGATATGGAGAAAGTCACATATCTTCATTCTGGTCATATCAAATGACGAAATCTCTTTGGAAATGTGATACCTGACGTCTCCCTCACACGCTCACTTAATCTGAAGATGATTGGAAGAGGTCGAATTTTTTTCAAGAAAAAACCAATGGACTAACCATGAAGGTTTTCTTGAAAATATGACGAAATTTTGACTACGCAGGAATCGTTTCGAAATTACATATTATTGTATTGTATTGTATATGAGCATTTTTAAAGCGCCTCTTTCAGACTAGCTATTCAGAGGCGCTCTCAGCGTGGCAGCCCCGAGGAAATAAAAAAGACTTCAAGTAACGAAGAGCTGAAGATGAAACCCCCAATAAGATCTTACTACGGATAGTGGGAGGGAGGTCATTCCACATAGAAGGGCCTACAATGGCAAAGGCACGGTGTTGAGCCATGGCAGTTCTTGCCCTTGGAACCAAGAGATCTAGTCGATCAGCAGACCGGAGAGGGCGGGAAGAGACTGCAGAGAGGGGTTTATGCATCAAGTCACAAAGATATTTAGGAGCTTGTCCAGTTTGAGTTTTTGAAACTAAGAGCAGTACCTTGAATTGGATACGAGAAGCAACGGGAAGCCAGTGTAGGACATCAGTCATGTAAGATATATATTAGATAGGTAGGCTAGGCCTATTGATGACTGGGGGGTAAATTTCCCCCTATCTTTGTCGATTCATGCAATATTCGAGAATAGAATTAGCCTCAAAGCGATTCGAATCACTATGGAAACAGATATGGAGAAAGTCACATATCTTCATTTTGGTCATATCAAATGACGAAATCTCTTTGGAAATGTGATACCTGACGTCTCCCTCACACGCTCACTTAATCTGAAGATGATTGGAAGAGGTCGAATTTTTTTCAAGAAAAAACCAATGGACTAACCATCAAGGTTTTCTTGAAAATATGACGAAATTTTGACTATGCAGGAATCGTTTCGAAATTACATATTAGATAGGTAGACTAGGCCTATTGATGACTGGGGGTGAATTTCCCCCTACCTTTGTCGATTAATGCAATATTCGAGAATAGAATTAGCCTCAAAGCGATTCGAATCACTATGGAAACAGATATGGAGAAAGTCACATATCTTCATTCTGGTCATATCAAATGACGAAATCTCTTTGGAAACGTGATACCTGACGTCTCCCTCACACGCTCACTTAATCTGAAGATGATTGGAAGAGGTCGAATTTTTTGCAAGAAAAAACCAATGGACTAACCATGAAGGTTTTCTTGAAAATATGACGAAATTTTGACTATGCAGGAATCGTTTCGAAATTACATATTAGATAGGTAGGCTAGGCCTATTGATGACTGGGGGTAAATTTCCCCCTATCTTTGTCGATTAATGCAATTTTCGAGAATAGAATTAGCCTCAAAGCGATTCGAATCACTATGGAAACAGATATGGAGAAAGTCACATATCTTCATTCTGGTCATATCAAATGACGAAATCTCTTTGGAAATGTGATACCTGACGTCTCCCTCACACGCTCACTTAATCTGAAGATGATTGGAAGAGGTCAAATTTTTTTCAAGAAAAAACCAATGGACTAACCATCAAGGTTTTCTATAAAATATGACGAAATTTTGACTATGCTGGAATCGTTTCGAAATTACATATTAGATAGGTAGGCTAGGCCTATTGATGACTGGAAGTAAATTTCCCCCTTATCTTTGTCGATTAATGCAATATCCGAGAATAGAATTAGCCTCAAAGCGATTCGAATATCACTATGGAAACAGATATGGAAAAAGTCACATATCTTCATTCTGGTCATATCAAATGACGAAATCTCTTTGGAAATGTGATACCTGACGTCTCCCTCACACGCTCACTTAATCTGAAGATGATTGGAAGAGGTCGAATATTTTGCAAGAAAAAAACAATGGTTTTCTTGAAAATAATTATGACGAAATTTTGACTATGCAGGAATCGTTTCGAAATTACATATTAGATAGGTAGGCTAGGCCTATTGATGACTGGGTGTAAATTTCCCTCTTATCTTTGTCGATTAATGCAATATTCGAGAATAGAATTAGCCTCAAAGCGATTCGAATCACTATGGAAACAGATATGGAGAAGTCACATATCTTCATTCTGGTCATATCAAATGACGAAATCTCTTTGGAAATGTGATACCTGACGTCTCCCTCACACGCTCACTTAATCTGAAGATGATTGGAAGAGGTCGAATTTTTTCCAAGAAAAAACCAATGGTTTTCTTGAAAATATGACGAAATTTTGACTATGCAGGAATCGTTTCGAAATTACATATTGGATAGGTAGGCTAGGTCTATTGATGAAGGGGTTGAATTTCCCCCTTATCTTTGTCGATTAATGCAATATTCGAGAATAGAATTAGCCTCAAAGCGATTCGGATCACTATGGAAACAGATATGGAGAAAGTCACATATCTTCATTCTGGTCATGTCAAATGACGAAATCTCTATGGAAACGTGATACCTGACGTCTCCCTCACACGCTCACTTAATCTGAAGATGATTGGAAGAGGTCGAATTTTTTTCAAGAAAAAACCAATGGTTTTCTTGAAAATATGACGAAATTTTGACCATGCAGGAATCGTTTCGAAATTACATATTAGATAGGTAGGCTAGACCTATTGATGACTGGGGGGTGAATTTCCCTCTTATCTTTGTCGATTAATGCAATATCCGAGAATAGAATTAGCCTCAAAGCGATTCGGATCACTATGGAAACAGATATGGATAAGTCACATATCTTCATTCTGGTCATATCAAATGACGAAATCCCTTTGGAAATGTGATACCTGACGTCTCCTTCACACGCTCACTTAATCTGAAGATGATTGGAAGAGGTCGAATTTTTTCAAGAAAAAACCAATGGACTAACTAACCATCAAGGTTTTCTTGAAAATATGACGAAATTTTGACTATGCAGGAATCGTTTCGAAATTACATATTAGATAGGTAGGCTAGGCCTATTGATGACTGGGGGGTAAATTTCCCCCTTATCTTTGTCGATTAATGCAATATTCGAGAATAGAATTAGCCTCAAAGCGATTCGAATCACTATGGAAACAGATATGGAGAAAGTCACATATCTTCATTCTAGTCATATCAAATGACGAAATCTCTTTGGAAATGTGATACCTGGCGTCTCCCTCACACGCTCACTTAATCTGAAGATGATTGGAAGAGGTCGAATTTTTTGCAAGAAAAAACCAATGGATTAACCATCAAGATTTTCTTGAAAATATGACGAAATTTTGACCATGCAGGAATCGTTTCGAAATTACATATTAGATAGGTAGGCTAGGCCTATTGATGACTGGGGGTAAATTTCCCCCCTACCTTTGTCGATTCATGCAATATTCGATAATTCGAGAATAGAATTAGCCTCAAAGCGATTCGAATCACTATGGAAACAGATATGCAGAAAGTCACATATCTTCATTCTGGTCATATCAAATGACGAAATCTCTTTGGAAATGTGATACCTGGCGTCTCCCTCACACGCTCAATTAATCTGAAGATAATTGGAAGAGGTCGAATTTTTTGCAAGAAAAAACCAATGGACTAACCACCAAGGTTTTCTTGAAAATATGACGAAATTTTGACTATGCAGGAATCGTTTCGAAATTACATATTGGATAGGTAGGCTAGGTCTATTGATGAAGGGGTTGAATTTCCCCCTTATCTTTGTCGATTAATGCAATATTCGAGAATAGAATTAGCCTCAAAGCGATTCGGATCACTATGGAAACAGATATGGAGAAAGTCACATATCTTCATTCTGGTCATATCAAATGACGAAATCTCTATGGAAATGTGATACCTGACGTCTCCCTCACACGCTCACTTAATCTGAAGATGATTGGAAGAGGTCGAATTTTTTTCAAGAAAAAACCAATGGTTTTCTTGAAAATATGACGAAATTTTGACCATGCAGGAATCGTTTCGAAATTACATATTAGATAGGTAGGCTAGGCCTATTGATGACTGGGGGGTGAATTTCCCTCTTATCTTTGTCGATTAATGCAATATCCGAGAATAGAATTAGCCTCAAAGCGATTCGGATCACTATGGAAACAGATATGGAGAAGTCACATATCTTCATTCTGGTCATATCAAATGACGAAATCCCTTTGGAAATGTGATACCTGACGTCTCCCTCACACGCTCACTTAATCTGAAGATGATTGGAAGAGGTCGAATTTTTTGCAAGAAAAAACCAATGGATTAACCATCAAGATTTTCTTGAAAATCTGACGAAATTTTGACTATGCAGGAATCGTTTCGAAATTACATATTAGATAGGTAGGCTAGGCCTATTGATGACTGGGGGGTAAATTTCCCCCTATCTTTGTCGATTAATGCAATATTCGAGAATAGAATTAGCCTCAAAGCGATTCGAATCACTATGGAAACAGATATGGAGAAAGTCACATATCTTCATTCTGGTCATATCAAATGGCGAAATCTCTTTGGAAACGTGATACTTGACGTCTCCCTCACACGCTCACTTAATCTGAAGATGATTGGAAGAGGTCGAATTTTTTTCAAGAAAAAACCAATGGACGTTATAACCATCAAGGTTTTCTTGAAAATATGACGAAATTTTGACTATGCAGGAATCGTTTTGAAATTACATATTAGATAGGTAGGCTAGGCCTATTGATGACTGGGGGTAAATTTCCCCCCTACCTTTGTCGATTCATGCAATATTCGATAATTCGAGAATAGAATTAGCCTCAAAGCGATTCGAATCACTATGGAAACAGATATGCAGAAAGTCACATATCTTCATTCTGGTCATATCAAATGACGAAATCTCTTTGGAAATGTGATACCTGGCGTCTCCCTCACACGCTCACTTAATCTGAAGATAATTGGAAGAGGTCGAATTTTTTGCAAGAAAAAACCAATGGACTAACCACCAAGGTTTTCTTGAAAATATGACGAAATTTTGACCATGCAGGAATCGTTTCGAAATTACATATTAGATAGGTAGGCTAGGCCTATTGATGACTGGGGGTGAATTTCCCTCTTATCTTTGTCGATTAATGCAATATCCGAGAATAGAATTAGCCTCAAAGCGATTCGGATCACTATGGAAACAGATATGGAGAAGTCATATATCTTCATTCTGGTCATATCAAATGACGAAATCCCTTTGGAAATGTGATACCTGACGTCTCCCTCACACGCTCACTTAATCTGAAGATGATTAGAAGAGGTCGAATTTTTTTCAAGAAAAATCCAATGGACTAACTAACCATCAAGGTTTTCTTGAAAATATGTCGAAATTTTGACTACGCAGGAATCGTTTCGAAATTACATATTAGATAGGTAGGCTAGGCCTATTGATGACTGGGGGGTAAATTTCCCCCCTTTCTTTGTCGATTCATGCAATATTCGAGAATAGAATTAGCCTCAAAGCGATTCGAATCACTATGGAAACAGATATGGAGAAAGTCACATATCTTCATTCTGGTCATATCAAATGACGAAATCTCTTTGGAAATGTGATACCTGACGTCTCCCTCACACGCTCACTTAATCTGAAGATGATTGGAAGAGGTCGAATTTTTTTCAAGAAAAAACCAATGGACTAACCATGAAGGTTTTCTTGAAAATATGACGAAATTTTGACTATGCAGGAATCGTTTCGAAATTACATATTAGATAGGTAGGCTAGGCCTATTGATGACTGGGGGTGAATTTCCCCCTACCTTTGTCGATTAATGCAATATTCGAGAATAGAATTAGCCTCAAAGCGATTCGAATCACTATGGAAACAGATATGGAGAAAGTCACATATCTTCATTCTGGTCATATCAAATGACGAAATCTCTTTGGAAACGTGATACCTGACGTCTCCCTTACACGCTCACTTAATCTGAAGATGATTGGAAGAGGTCGAATTTTTTTCAAGAAAAAACCAATGGACTAACCATGAAGGTTTTCTTGAAAATATGACGAAATTTTGACTATGCAGGAATCGTTTCGAAATTACATATTAGATAGGTAGGCTAGGCCTATTGATGACTGGGGGTGAATTTCCCTCTTATCTTTGTCGATTAATGCAATATCCGAGAATAGAATTAACCTCAAAGCGATTCGGATCACTATGGAAACAGATATGGAGAAGTCACATATCTTCATTCTGGTCATATCAAATGACGAAATCCCTTTGGAAATGTGATACCTGACGTCTCCCTCACACGCTCACTTAATCTGAAGATGATTGGAAGAGGTCGAATTTTTTGCAAGAAAAAACCAATGGATTAACCATCAAGATTTTCTTGAAAATCTGACGAAATTTTGACTATGCAGGAATCGTTTCGAAATTACATATTAGATAGGTAGGCTAGGCCTATTGATGACTGGGGGGTAAATTTCCCCCTATCTTTGTCGATTAATGCAATATTCGAGAATAGAATTAGCCTCAAAGCGATTCGAATCACTATGGAAACAGATATGGAGAAAGTCACATATCTTCATTCTGGTCATATCAAATGGCGAAATCTCTTTGGAAACGTGATACTTGACGTCTCCCTCACACGCTCACTTAATCTGAAGATGATTGGAAGAGGTCGAATTTTTTTCAAGAAAAAACCAATGGACGTTATAACCATCAAGGTTTTCTTGAAAATATGACGAAATTTTGACTATGCAGGAATCGTTTTGAAATTACATATTAGATAGGTAGGCTAGGCCTATTGATGACTGGGGGTAAATTTCCCCCCTACCTTTGTCGATTCATGCAATATTCGATAATTCGAGAATAGAATTAGCCTCAAAGCGATTCGAATCACTATGGAAACAGATATGCAGAAAGTCACATATCTTCATTCTGGTCATATCAAATGACGAAATCTCTTTGGAAATGTGATACCTGGCGTCTCCCTCACACGCTCACTTAATCTGAAGATAATTGGAAGAGGTCGAATTTTTTGCAAGAAAAAACCAATGGACTAACCACCAAGGTTTTCTTGAAAATATGACGAAATTTTGACCATGCAGGAATCGTTTCGAAATTACATATTAGATAGGTAGGCTAGGCCTATTGATGACTGGGGGTGAATTTCCCTCTTATCTTTGTCGATTAATGCAATATCCGAGAATAGAATTAGCCTCAAAGCGATTCGGATCACTATGGAAACAGATATGGAGAAGTCATATATCTTCATTCTGGTCATATCAAATGACGAAATCCCTTTGGAAATGTGATACCTGACGTCTCCCTCACACGCTCACTTAATCTGAAGATGATTAGAAGAGGTCGAATTTTTTTCAAGAAAAATCCAATGGACTAACTAACCATCAAGGTTTTCTTGAAAATATGTCGAAATTTTGACTACGCAGGAATCGTTTCGAAATTACATATTAGATAGGTAGGCTAGGCCTATTGATGACTGGGGGGTAAATTTCCCCCCTTTCTTTGTCGATTCATGCAATATTCGAGAATAGAATTAGCCTCAAAGCGATTCGAATCACTATGGAAACAGATATGGAGAAAGTCACATATCTTCATTCTGGTCATATCAAATGACGAAATCTCTTTGGAAATGTGATACCTGACGTCTCCCTCACACGCTCACTTAATCTGAAGATGATTGGAAGAGGTCGAATTTTTTTCAAGAAAAAACCAATGGACTAACCATGAAGGTTTTCTTGAAAATATGACGAAATTTTGACTATGCAGGAATCGTTTCGAAATTACATATTAGATAGGTAGGCTAGGCCTATTGATGACTGGGGGTGAATTTCCCCCTACCTTTGTCGATTAATGCAATATTCGAGAATAGAATTAGCCTCAAAGCGATTCGAATCACTATGGAAACAGATATGGAGAAAGTCACATATCTTCATTCTGGTCATATCAAATGACGAAATCTCTTTGGAAACGTGATACCTGACGTCTCCCTTACACGCTCACTTAATCTGAAGATGATTGGAAGAGGTCGAATTTTTTTCAAGAAAAAACCAATGGACTAACCATGAAGGTTTTCTTGAAAATATGACGAAATTTTGACTATGCAGGAATCGTTTCGAAATTACATATTAGATAGGTAGGCTAGGCCTATTGATGACTGGGGGTGAATTTCCCTCTTATCTTTGTCGATTAATGCAATATCCGAGAATAGAATTAGCCTCAAAGCGATTCGGATCACTATGGAAACAGATATGGAGAAGTCACATATCTTCATTCTGGTCATATCAAATGACGAAATCCCTTTGGAAATGTGATACCTGACGTCTCCCTCACACGCTCACTTAATCTGAAGATGATTAGAAGAGGTCGAATTTTTTTCAAGAAAAAACCAATGGACTAACAACCATCAAGGTTTTCTTGAAAATATGACGAAATTTTGACTATGCAGGAATCGTTTCGAAATTACATATTAGATAGGTAGGCTAGGCCTATTGATGACTGGGGGTAAATTTCCCCAAATCTTTGTCGATTAATGCAATATTCGAGAATAGAATTAGCCTCAAAGCGATTCGAATCACTATGGAAACAGATATGGAAAAAGTCACATATCTTCATTCTGGTCATATCAAATGACGAAATCTCTTTGGAAATGTGATACCTGACGTCTCCCTCACACGCTCACTTAATCTGAAGATGATTGGAAGAGGTCGAATATTTTGCAAGAAAAAAACAATGGTTTTCTTGAAAATAATTATGACGAAATTTTGACTATGCAGGAATCGTTTCGAAATTACATATTAGATAGGTAGGCTAGGCCTATTGATGACTGGGTGTAAATTTCCCTCTTATCTTTGTCGATTAATGCAATATTCGAGAATAGAATTAGCCTCAAAGCGATTCGAATCACTATGGAAACAGATATGGAGAAGTCACATATCTTCATTCTGGTCATATCAAATGACGAAATCTCTTTGGAAATGTGATACCTGACGTCTCCCTCACACGCTCACTTAATCTGAAGATGATTGGAAGAGGTCGAATTTTTTTCAAGAAAAAACCAATGGTTTTCTTGAAAATATGACGAAATTTTGACTATGCAGGAATCGTTTCGAAATTACATATTAGATAGGTAGGCTAGGCCTATTGATGACTGGAAGTAAATTTTCCCCCTTATCTTTGTCGATTAATGCAATATCCGAGAATAGAATTAGCCTCAAAGCGATTCGAATATCACTATGGAAACAGATATGGAAAAAGTCACATATCTTCATTCTGGTCATATCAAACACGAAATCTCTTTGGAAATGTGATACCTGACGTCTCCCTCACACGCTCACTTAATCTGAAGATGATTGGAAGAGGTGGAATTTTTTCCAAGAAAAAACCAATGGTTTTCTTGAAAATATGACGAAATTTTGACTATGCAGGAATCGTTTCGAAATTACATATTGGATAGGTAGGCTAGGTGTATTGATGAAGGGGGGTGAATTTCCCCCTTATCTTTGTCGATTAATGCAATATTCGAGAATAGAATTAGCCTCAAAGCGATTCGAAACACTATGAAACAGATATGGAGAAAGTCACATATCTTCATTCTGGTCATATCAGATGACGAAATCTCTTTGGAAATGTGATACCTGACGTCTCCCTCACACGCTCACTTAATCTGAAGATGATTGGAAGAGGCCGATTTTTTGGCAAGAAAAAACCAATGGACCAAGGTTTTCTTGAAAATATGACGAAATTTTGACTATGCAGGAATCGTTTCGAAATTACATATTAGATAGGCAGGCTAGGCCTATTGATGACTGGGGGGTAAATTTCCCCCTTATCTTTGTCGATTAATGCAATATTCGAGAATAGAATTAGCCTCAAAGAGATTCGAATCACTATGGAAACAGATATGGAGAAAGTCACATATCTTCATTCTAGTCATATCAAATGACGAAATCTCTTTGGAAATGTGATACCTGGCGTCTCCCTCACACGCTCACTTAATCTGAAGATGACTGGAAGAGGTCGAATTTTTTTCAAGAAAAAACCAATGGATTAACCACCAAGATTTTCTTGAAAATCTGACGAAATTTTGACTATGCAGGAATCGTTTCGAAATTACATATTAGATAGGTAGGCTAGGCCTATTGATGACTGGGGGGGTAAATTTCCCCCTTATCTTTGTCGATTAATGCAATATTCGAGAATAGAATTAGCCTCAAAGAGATTCGAATCACTATGGAAACAGATATGCAGAAAGTCACATATCTTCATTCTGGTCATATCAAATGACGAAATCTCTTTGGAAATGTGATACCTGGCGTCTCCCTCACACGCTCACTTAATCTGAAGATAATTGGAAGAGGTCGAATTTTTTGCAAGAAAAAACCAATGGACTAACCACCAAGGTTTTCTTGAAAATATGACGAAATTTTGACCATGCAGGAATCGTTTCGAAATTACATATTAGATAGGTAGGCTAGGCCTATTGATGACTGGGGGGTGAATTTCCCTCTTATCTTTGTCGATTAATGCAATATCCGAGAATAGAATTAGCCTCAAAGCGATTCGAATCACTATGGAAACAGATATGGAGAAGTCACATATCTTCATTCTGGTCATATCAAATGACGAAATCCCTTTGGAAATGTGATACCTGACGTCTCCCTCACACGCTCACTTAATCTGAAGATGATTGGAAGAGGTCGAATTTTTTTCAAGAAAAAACCAATGGACTAACTAACCACCAAGGTTTTCTTGAAAATATGACGAAACTTTGACCATGCAGGAATCGTTTCGAAATTACATATTAGATAGGTAGGTTAGGCCTATTGATGACTGGGGGTGAATTTCCCCCTACCTTTGTCGATTAATGCAATATTCGAGAATAGAATTAGCCTCAAAGCGATTCGAATCACTATGGAAACAGATATGGAGAAAGTCACATATCTTCATTCTGGTCATATCAAATGACGAAATCTCTTTGGAAACGTGATACCTGACGTCTCCCTCACACGCTCACTTAATCTGAAGATGATTAGAAGAGGTCGAATTTTTTTCAAGAAAAAACCAATGGACTAACTAACCATCAAGGTTTTCTTGAAAATATGACGAAATTTTGACCATGGAGGAATCGTTTCGAAATTACATATTAGATAGGTAGGCTAGGCCTATTGATGACTGGGGGGTGAATTTCCCTCTTATCTTTGTCGATTAATGCAATATCCGAGAATAGAATTAGCCTCAAAGCGATTCGAATCACTATGGAAACAGATATGGAGAAGTCACATATCTTCATTCTGGTCATATCAAATGACGAAATCCCTTTGGAAATGTGATACCTGACGTCTCCCTCACACGCTCACTTAATCTGAAGATGATTGGAAGAGGTCGAATTTTTTGCAAGAAAAAACCAATGGACTAACCACCAAGGTTTTCTTGAAAATATGACGAAATTTTGACCATGCAGGAATCGTTTCGAAATTACATATTAGATAGGTAGGCTAGGCCTATTGATGACTGGGGGTGAATTTCCCTCTTATCTTTGTCGATTAATGCAATATCCGAGAATAGAATTAGCCTCAAAGCGATTCGAATCACTATGGAAACAGATATGGAGAAAGTCACATATCTTCATTCTGGTCATATCAAATGACGAAATCTCTTTGGAAACGTGATACTTGACGTCTCCCTCACACGCTCACTTAATCTGAAGATGATTGGAAGAGGTCGAATTTTTTTCAAGAAAAAACCAATGGACTAACCATCAAGGTTTTCTTGAAAATATGACGAAATTTTGACTATGCAGGAATCGTTTTGAAATTACATATTAGATAGGTAGGCTAGGCCTATTGATGACTGGGGGTAAATTTCCCCCCTACCTTTGTCGATTCATGCAATATTCGATAATTCGAGAATAGAATTAGCCTCAAAGCGATTCGAATCACTATGGAAACAGATATGCAGAAAGTCACATATCTTCATTCTGGTCATATCAAATGACGAAATCTCTTTGGAAATGTGATACCTGGCGTCTCCCTCACACGCTCACTTAATCTGAAGATAATTGGAAGAGGTCGAATTTTTTGCAAGAAAAAACCAATGGACTAACCACCAAGGTTTTCTTGAAAATATGACGAAATTTTGACCATGCAGGAATCGTTTCGAAATTACATATTAGATAGGTAGGCTAGGCCTATTGATGACTGGGGGTGAATTTCCCTCTTATCTTTGTCGATTAATGCAATATCCGAGAATAGAATTAGCCTCAAAGCGATTCGGATCACTATGGAAACAGATATGGAGAAGTCACATATCTTCATTCTGGTCATATCAAATGACGAAATCCTTTTGGAAATGTGATACCTGACGTCTCCCTCACACGCTCACTTAATCTGAAGATGATTGGAAGAGGTCGAAATTTTTTCCAGAAAAAACCAATGGATAACCATCAAGGTTTTCTTGAAAATATGACGAAATTTTGACTATGCAGGAATCGTTTCGAAATTACATATTAGATAGGTAGGCTAGGCCTATTGATGACTGGGGGTAAATTTCCCCCTATCTTTGTCGATTAATGCAATATTCGAGAATAGAATTAGCCTCAAAGCGATTCGAATCACTATGGAAACAGATATGGAGAAAGTCACATATCTTCATTCTGGTCATTTCAAATGACGAAATCTCTTTGGAAATGTGATACCTGACGTCTCCCTCACACGCTCACTTAATCTGAAGATGATTGGAAGAGGTCGAATTTTTTTCAAGAAAAAACCAATGGACCAAGGTTTTCTATAAAATATGACGAAATTTTGACTATGCAGGAATCGTTTCGAAATTACATATTAGATAGGTAGGCTAGGCCTATTGATGACTGGAAGTAAATTTCCCCCTTATCTTTGTCGATTATTGCAATATCCGAGAATAGAATTAGCCTCAAAGCGATTCGAATATCACTATGGAAACAGATATGGAGAAAGTCACATATCTTCATTCTGGTCATATCAAATGACGAAATCTCTTTGGAAATGTGATACCTGACGTCTCCCTCACACGCTCACTTAATCTGAAGATGATTGGAAGAGGTCGAATATTTTGCAAGAAAAAAACAATGGTTTTCTTGAAAATAATTATGACGAAATTTTGACTATGCAGGAATCGTTTCGAAATTACATATTAGATAGGTAGGCTAGGCCTATTGATGACTGGGTGTAAATTTTCCTCTTATCTTTGTCGATTAATGCAATATTCGAGAATAGAATTAGCCTCAAAGCGATTCGAATCACTATGGAAACAGATATGGAGAAGTCACATATCTTCATTCTGGTCATATCAAATGACGAAATCTCTTTGGAAATGTGATACCTGACGTCTCCCTCACACGCTCACTTAATCTGAAGATGATTGGAAGAGGTCGAATTTTTTTCAAGAAAAAACCAATGGTTTTCTTGAAAATATGTCGAAATTTTGACTATGCAGGAATCGTTTCGAAATTACATATTAGATAGGTAGGCTAGGCCTATTGATGACTGGAAGTAAATTTTCCCCCTTATCTTTGTCGATTAATGCAATATCCGAGAATAGAATTAGCCTCAAAGCGATTCGAATATCACTATGGAAATAGATATGGAAAAAGTCACATATCTTCATTCTGGTCATATCAAACACGAAATCTCTTTGGAAATGTGATACCTGACGTCTCCCTCACACGCTCACTTAATCTGAAGATGATTGGAAGAGGTCGAATATTTTTCAAGAAAAAACAATGGTTTTCTTGAAAATAATTACGACGAAATTTTGACTATGCAGGAATCGTTTCAAAATTACATATTAGATAGGTAGGCTAGGCCTATTGATGACTGGGTGTAAATTTTCCTCTTATCTTTGTCGATTAATGCAATATTCGAGAATAGAATTAGCCTCAAAGCGATTCGAATCACTATGGAAACAGATATGGAGAAGTCACATATCTTCATTCTGGTCATATCAAATGACGAAATCTCTTTGGAAATGTGATACCTGACGTCTCCCTCACACGCTCACTTAATCTGAAGATGATTGGAAGAGGTCGAATTTTTTCCAAGAAAAAACCAATGGTTTTCTTGAAAATATGACGAAATTTTGACTATGCAGGAATCGTTTCGAAATTACATATTGGATAGGTAGGCTAGGTCTATTGATGAAGGGGTTGAATTTCCCCCTTATCTTTGTCGAGTAATGCAATATTCGAGAATAGAATTAGCCTCAAAGCGATTCGGATCACTATGGAAACAGATATGGAGAAAGTCACATATCTTCATTCTGGTCATATCAAATGACGAAATCTCTATGAAAATGTGATACCTGACGTCTCCCTCACACGCTCACTTAATCTGAAGATGATTGGAAGAGGTCGAATTTTTTTCAAGAAAAAACCAATGGACTAACCATCAAGGTTTTCTATAAAATATGACGAAATTTTGACTATGCAGGAATCGTTTCGAAATTACATATTAGATAGGTAGGTTAGGCCTATTGATGACTGGGGGTGAATTTCCCCCTACCTTTGTCGATTAATGCAATATTCGAGAATAGAATTAGCCTCAAAGCGATTCGAATCACTATGGAAACAGATATGGAGAAAGTCACATATCTTCATTCTGGTCATATCAAATGACGAAATCTCTTTGGAAACGTGATACCTGACGTCTCCCTCACACGCTCACTTAATCTGAAGATGATTAGAAGAGGTCGAATTTTTTTCAAGAAAAAACCAATGGACTAACTAACCATCAAGGTTTTCTTGAAAATATGACGAAATTTTGACCATGGAGGAATCGTTTCGAAATTACATATTAGATAGGTAGGCTAGGCCTATTGATGACAGGGGGGTGAATTTCCCTCTTATCTTTGTCGATTAATGCAATATCCGAGAATAGAATTAGCCTCAAAGCGATTCGAATCACTATGGAAACAGATATGGAGAAGTCACATATCTTCATTCTGGTCATATCAAATGACGAAATCCCTTTGGAAATGTGATACCTGACGTCTCCCTCACACGCTCACTTAATCTGAAGATGATTGGAAGAGGTCGAATTTTTTGCAAGAAAAAACCAATGGACTAACCACCAAGGTTTTCTTGAAAATATGACGAAATTTTGACCATGCAGGAATCGTTTCGAAATTACATATTAGATAGGTAGGCTAGGCCTATTGATGACTGGGGGTGAATTTCCCTCTTATCTTTGTCGATTAATGCAATATCCGAGAATAGAATTAGCCTCAAAGCGATTCGAATCACTATGGAAACAGATATGGAGAAAGTCACATATCTTCATTCTGGTCATATCAAATGACGAAATCTCTTTGGAAACGTGATACTTGACGTCTCCCTCACACGCTCACTTAATCTGAAGATGATTGGAAGAGGTCGAATTTTTTTCAAGAAAAAACCAATGGACTAACCATCAAGGTTTTCTTGAAAATATGACGAAATTTTGACTATGCAGGAATCGTTTTGAAATTACATATTAGATAGGTAGGCTAGGCCTATTGATGACTGGGGGTAAATTTCCCCCCTACCTTTGTCGATTCATGCAATATTCGATAATTCGAGAATAGAATTAGCCTCAAAGCGATTCGAATCACTATGGAAACAGATATGCAGAAAGTCACATATCTTCATTCTGGTCATATCAAATGACGAAATCTCTTTGGAAATGTGATACCTGGCGTCTCCCTCACACGCTCACTTAATCTGAAGATAATTGGAAGAGGTCGAATTTTTTGCAAGAAAAAACCAATGGACTAACCACCAAGGTTTTCTTGAAAATATGACGAAATTTTGACCATGCAGGAATCGTTTCGAAATTACATATTAGATAGGTAGGCTAGGCCTATTGATGACTGGGGGTGAATTTCCCTCTTATCTTTGTCGATTAATGCAATATCCGAGAATAGAATTAGCCTCAAAGCGATTCGGATCACTATGGAAACAGATATGGAGAAGTCACATATCTTCATTCTGGTCATATCAAATGACGAAATCCTTTTGGAAATGTGATACCTGACGTCTCCCTCACACGCTCACTTAATCTGAAGATGATTGGAAGAGGTCGAAATTTTTTCCAGAAAAAACCAATGGATAACCATCAAGGTTTTCTTGAAAATATGACGAAATTTTGACTATGCAGGAATCGTTTCGAAATTACATATTAGATAGGTAGGCTAGGCCTATTGATGACTGGGGGTAAATTTCCCCCTATCTTTGTCGATTAATGCAATATTCGAGAATAGAATTAGCCTCAAAGCGATTCGAATCACTATGGAAACAGATATGGAGAAAGTCACATATCTTCATTCTGGTCATTTCAAATGACGAAATCTCTTTGGAAATGTGATACCTGACGTCTCCCTCACACGCTCACTTAATCTGAAGATGATTGGAAGAGGTCGAATTTTTTTCAAGAAAAAACCAATGGACTAACCATCAAGGTTTTCTATAAAATATGACGAAATTTTGACTATGCAGGAATCGTTTCGAAATTACATATTAGATAGGTAGGCTAGGCCTATTGATGACTGGAAGTAAATTTCCCCCTTATCTTTGTCGATTATTGCAATATCCGAGAATAGAATTAGCCTCAAAGCGATTCGAATATCACTATGGAAACAGATATGGAGAAAGTCACATATCTTCATTCTGGTCATATCAAATGACGAAATCTCTTTGGAAATGTGATACCTGACGTCTCCCTCACACGCTCACTTAATCTGAAGATGATTGGAAGAGGTCGAATATTTTGCAAGAAAAAAACAATGGTTTTCTTGAAAATAATTATGACGAAATTTTGACTATGCAGGAATCGTTTCGAAATTACATATTAGATAGGTAGGCTAGGCCTATTGATGACTGGGTGTAAATTTTCCTCTTATCTTTGTCGATTAATGCAATATTCGAGAATAGAATTAGCCTCAAAGCGATTCGAATCACTATGGAAACAGATATGGAGAAGTCACATATCTTCATTCTGGTCATATCAAATGACGAAATCTCTTTGGAAATGTGATACCTGACGTCTCCCTCACACGCTCACTTAATCTGAAGATGATTGGAAGAGGTCGAATTTTTTTCAAGAAAAAACCAATGGTTTTCTTGAAAATATGTCGAAATTTTGACTATGCAGGAATCGTTTCGAAATTACATATTAGATAGGTAGGCGAGGCCTATTGATGACTGGAAGTAAATTTTCCCCCTTATCTTTGTCGATTAATGCAATATCCGAGAATAGAATTAGCCTCAAAGCGATTCGAATATCACTATGGAAATAGATATGGAAAAAGTCACATATCTTCATTCTGGTCATATCAAACACGAAATCTCTTTGGAAATGTGATACCTGACGTCTCCCTCACACGCTCACTTAATCTGAAGATGATTGGAAGAGGTCGAATATTTTTCAAGAAAAAACAATGGTTTTCTTGAAAATAATTACGACGAAATTTTGACTATGCAGGAATCGTTTCAAAATTACATATTAGATAGGTAGGCTAGGCCTATTGATGACTGGGTGTAAATTTCCCTCTTATCTTTGTCGATTAATGCAATATTCGAGAATAGAATTAGCCTCAAAGCGATTCGAATCACTATGGAAACAGATATGGAGAAGTCACATATCTTCATTCTGGTCATATCAAATGACGAAATCTCTTTGGAAATGTGATACCTGACGTCTCCCTCACACGCTCACTTAATCTGAAGATGATTGGAAGAGGTCGAATTTTTTCCAAGAAAAAACCAATGGTTTTCTTGAAAATATGACGAAATTTTGACTATGCAGGAATCGTTTCGAAATTACATATTGGATAGGTAGGCTAGGTCTATTGATGAAGGGGTTGAATTTCCCCCTTATCTTTGTCGAGTAATGCAATATTCGAGAATAGAATTAGCCTCAAAGCGATTCGGATCACTATGGAAACAGATATGGAGAAAGTCACATATCTTCATTCTGGTCATATCAAATGACGAAATCTCTATGGAAATGTGATACCTGACGTCTCCCTCACACGCTCACTTAATCTGAAGATGATTGGAAGAGGTCGAATTTTTTTCAAGAAAAAACCAATGGACTAACCATCAAGGTTTTCTATAAAATATGACGAAATTTTGACTATGCAGGAATCGTTTCGAAATTACATATTAGATAGGTAGGCTAGGCCTATTGATGACTGGAAGTAAATTTCCCCCTTATCTTTGTCGATTATTGCAATATCCGAGAATAGAATTAGCCTCAAAGCGATTCGAATATCACTATGGAAACAGATATGGAGAAAGTCACATATCTTCATTCTGGTCATATCAAATGACGAAATCTCTTTGGAAATGTGATACCTGACGTCTCCCTCACACGCTCACTTAATCTGAAGATGATTGGAAGAGGTCGAATATTTTGCAAGAAAAAAACAATGGTTTTCTTGAAAATAATTATGACGAAATTTTGACTATGCAGGAATCGTTTCGAAATTACATATTAGATAGGTAGGCTAGGCCTATTGATGACTGGGTGTAAATTTTCCTCTTAACTTTGTCGATTAATGCAATATTCGAGAATAGAATTAGCCTCAAAGCGATTCGAATCACTATGGAAACAGATATGGAGAAGTCACATATCTTCATTCTGGTCATATCAAATGACGAAATCTCTTTGGAAATGTGATACCTGACGTCTCCCTCACACGCTCACTTAATCTGAAGATGATTGGAAGAGGTCGAATTTTTTTCAAGAAAAAACCAATGGTTTTCTTGAAAATATGTCGAAATTTTGACTATGCAGGAATCGTTTCGAAATTACATATTAGATAGGTAGGCTAGGCCTATTGATGACTGGAAGTAAATTTTCCCCCTTATCTTTGTCGATTAATGCAATATCCGAGAATAGAATTAGCCTCAAAGCGATTCGAATATCACTATGGAAATAGATATGGAAAAAGTCACATATCTTCATTCTGGTCATATCAAACACGAAATCTCTTTGGAAATGTGATACCTGACGTCTCCCTCACACGCTCACTTAATCTGAAGATGATTGGAAGAGGTCGAATATTTTTCAAGAAAAAACAATGGTTTTCTTGAAAATAATTACGACGAAATTTTGACTATGCAGGAATCGTTTCAAAATTACATATTAGATAGGTAGGCTAGGCCTATTGATGACTGGGTGTAAATTTCCCCCTTATCTTTGTCGATTATTGCAATATCCGAGAATAGAATTAGCCTCAAAGCGATTCGAATATCACTATGGAAACAGATATGGAGAAAGTCACATATCTTCATTCTGGTCATATCAAATGACGAAATCTCTTTGGAAATGTGATACCTGACGTCTCCCTCACACGCTCACTTAATCTGAAGATGATTGGAAGAGGTCGAATATTTTGCAAGAAAAAAACAATGGTTTTCTTGAAAATAATTATGACGAAATTTTGACTATGCAGGAATCGTTTCGAAATTACATATTAGATAGGTAGGCTAGGCCTATTGATGACTGGGTGTAAATTTTCCTCTTATCTTTGTCGATTAATGCAATATTCGAGAATAGAATTAGCCTCAAAGCGATTCGAATCACTATGGAAACAGATATGGAGAAGTCACATATCTTCATTCTGGTCATATCAAATGACGAAATCTCTTTGGAAATGTGATACCTGACGTCTCCCTCACACGCTCACTTAATCTGAAGATGATTGGAAGAGGTCGAATTTTTTTCAAGAAAAAACCAATGGTTTTCTTGAAAATATGTCGAAATTTTGACTATGCAGGAATCGTTTCGAAATTACATATTAGATAGGTAGGCTAGGCCTATTGATGACTGGAAGTAAATTTTCCCCCTTATCTTTGTCGATTAATGCAATATCCGAGAATAGAATTAGCCTCAAAGCGATTCGAATATCACTATGGAAATAGATATGGAAAAAGTCACATATCTTCATTCTGGTCATATCAAACACGAAATCTCTTTGGAAATGTGATACCTGACGTCTCCCTCACACGCTCACTTAATCTGAAGATGATTGGAAGAGGTCGAATATTTTTCAAGAAAAAACAATGGTTTTCTTGAAAATAATTACGACGAAATTTTGACTATGCAGGAATCGTTTCAAAATTACATATTAGATAGGTAGGCTAGGCCTATTGATGACTGGGTGTAAATTTCCCTCTTATCTTTGTCGATTAATGCAATATTCGAGAATAGAATTAGCCTCAAAGCGATTCGAATCACTATGGAAACAGATATGGAGAAGTCACATATCTTCATTCTGGTCATATCAAATGACGAAATCTCTTTGGAAATGTGATACCTGACGTCTCCCTCACACGCTCACTTAATCTGAAGATGATTGGAAGAGGTCGAATTTTTTCCAAGAAAAAACCAATGGTTTTCTTGAAAATATGACGAAATTTTGACTATGCAGGAATCGTTTCGAAATTACATATTGGATAGGTAGGCTAGGTCTATTGATGAAGGGGTTGAATTTCCCCCTTATCTTTGTCGAGTAATGCAATATTCGAGAATAGAATTAGCCTCAAAGCGATTCGGATCACTATGGAAACAGATATGGAGAAAGTCACATATCTTCATTCTGGTCATATCAAATGACGAAATCTCTATGGAAATGTGATACCTGACGTCTCCCTCACACGCTCACTTAATCTGAAGATGATTGGAAGAGGTCGAATTTTTTTCAAGAAAAAACCAATGGTTTTCTTGAAAATCTGACGAAATTTTGACTATGCAGGAATCGTTTCGAAATTACATATTAGATAGGTAGGCTAGGCCTATTGATGACTGGGGGTAAATTTCCCCCCTATCTTTGTCGATTCATGCAATATTCGAGAATAGAATTAGCCTCAAAGCGATTCGAATCACTATGGAAACAGATATGGAGAAAGTCACATATCTTCATTCTGGTCATATCAAATGACGAAATCTCTTTGGAAATGTGATACCTGACGTCTCCCTCACACGCTCACTTAATCTGAAGATAATTGGAAGAGGTCGAATTTTTTGCAAGAAAAAACCAATGGACTAACCACCAAGGTTTTCTTGAAAATATGACGAAATTTTGACCATGCAGGAATCGTTTCGAAATTACATATTAGATAGGTAGGCTAGGCCTATTGATGACTGGGGGTGAATTTCCCTCTTATCTTTGTCGATTAATGCAATATCCGAGAATATAATTAGCCTCAAAGCGATTCGGATCACTATGGAAACAGATATGGAGAAGTCACATATCTTCATTCTGGTCATATCAAATGACGAAATCTCTTTGGAAATGTGATACCTGGCGTCTCCCTCACACGCTCACTTAATCTGAAGATGATTGGAAGAGGTCGAATTTTTTGCAAGAAAAAACCAATGGATTAACCACCAAGATTTTCTTGAAAATATGACGAAATTTTGACTATGCAGGAATCGTTTCGAAATTACATATTAGATAGGTAGGCTAGGCCTATTGATGACTGGGGGTGAATTTCCCCCTACCTTTGTCGATTCATGCAATATTCGAGAATAGAATTAGCCTCAAAGCGATTCGAATCACTATGGAAACAGATATGGAGAAAGTCACATATCTTCATTCTGGTCATATCAAATGACGAAATCTCTTTGGAAACGTGATACCTGACGTCTCCCTCACACGCTCACTTAATCTGAAGATGATTGGAAGAGGTCGAATTTTTTTCAAGAAAAAACCAATGGACTAACCATCAAGGTTTTCTATAAAATATGACGAAATTTTGACTATGCAGGAATCGTTTCGAAATTACATATTAGATAGGTAGGCTAGGCCTATTGATGACTGGGGGTAAATTTCCCCCTATCTTTGTCGATTAATGCAATATTCGAGAATAGAATTAGCCTCAAAGCGATTCGAATCACTATGGAAACAGATATGGAGAAAGTCACATATCTTCATTCTGGTCATATCAAATGACGAAATCTCTTTGGAAATGTGATACCTGACGTCTCCCTCACACGCTCACTTAATCTGAAGATGATTGGAAGAGGTCGAATTTTTTTCAAGAAAAAACCAATGGACCTAGGCCTAGCCTACCTATCTAATAGGTTTCAAGGTTTTCTTGAAAATATGACGAAACTTTGACCATGGAGGAATCGTTTCGAAATTACATATTAGATAGGTAGGCTAGGCCTATTGATGACTGGGGGGTGAATTTCCCTCTTATCTTTGTCGATTAATGCAATATTCGAGAAAAGAATTAGCCTCAAAGCGATTCGAATCACTATGGAAACAGATATGGAGAAAGTCACATATCTTCATTCTGGTCATATCAAATGACGAAATCTCTTTGGAAACGTGATACCTGACGTCTCCCTCACACGCTCACTTAATCTGAAGATGATTGGAAGAGGTCGAATTTTTTTCAAGAAAAAACCAATGGACTAACTAACCATCAAGGTTTTCTTGAAAATATGACGAAATTTTGACCATGGAGGAATCGTTTCGAAATTACATATTAGATAGGTAGGCTAGGCCTATTGATGACTGGGGGGTGAATTTCCCTCTTATCTTTGTCGATTAATGCAATATCCGAGAATAGAATTAGCCTCAAAGCGATTCGAATCACTATGGAAACAGATATGGAGAAGTCACATATCTTCATTCTGGTCATATCAAATGACGAAATCTCTTTGGAAATGTGATACCTGACGTCTCCCTCACACGCTCACTTAATCTGAAGATGATTGGAAGAGGTCGAATTTTTTGCAAGAAAAAACCAATGGACTAACCACCAAGGTTTTCTTGAAAATATGACGAAATTTTGACTATGCAGGAATCGTTTTGAAATTACATATTAGATAGGTAGGCTAGGCCTATTGATGACTGGGGGTAAATTTCCCCCCTACCTTTGTCGATTCATGCAATATTCGATAATTCGAGAATAGAATTAGCCTCAAAGCGATTCGAATCACTATGGAAACAGATATGCAGAAAGTCACATATCTTCATTCTGGTCATATCAAATGACGAAATCTCTTTGGAAATGTGATACCTGACGTCTCCCTCACACGCACACTTAATCTGAAGATGATTAGAAGAGGTCGAATTTTTTTCAAGAAAAAACCAATGGACTAACTAACCATCAAGGTTTTCTTGAAAATATGACGAAACTTTGACCATGCAGGAATCGTTTCGAAATTACATATTAGATAGGTAGGTTAGGCCTATTGATGACTGGGGGTGAATTTCCCCCTACCTTTGTCGATTAATGCAATATTCGAGAATAGAATTAGCCTCAAAGCGATTCGAATCACTATGGAAACAGATATGGAGAAAGTCACATATCTTCATTCTGGTCATATCAAATGACGAAATCTCTTTGGAAACGTGATACCTGACGTCTCCCTCACACGCTCACTTAATCTGAAGATGATTAGAAGAGGTCGAATTTTTTTCAAGAAAAAACCAATGGACTAACTAACCATCAAGGTTTTCTTGAAAATATGACGAAATTTTGACCATGGAGGAATCGTTTCGAAATTACATATTAGATAGGTAGGCTAGGCCTATTGATGACTGGGGGGTGAATTTCCCTCTTATCTTTGTCGATTAATGCAATATCCGAGAATAGAATTAGCCTCAAAGCGATTCGAATCACTATGGAAACAGATATGGAGAAGTCACATATCTTCATTCTGGTCATATCAAATGACGAAATCCCTTTGGAAATGTGATACCTGACGTCTCCCTCACACGCTCACTTAATCTGAAGATGATTGGAAGAGGTCGAATTTTTTGCAAGAAAAAACCAATGGACTAACCACCAAGGTTTTCTTGAAAATATGACGAAATTTTGACCATGCAGGAATCGTTTCGAAATTACATATTAGATAGGTAGGCTAGGCCTATTGATGACTGGGGGTGAATTTCCCTCTTATCTTTGTCGATTAATGCAATATCCGAGAATAGAATTAGCCTCAAAGCGATTCGAATCACTATGGAAACAGATATGGAGAAAGTCACATATCTTCATTCTGGTCATATCAAATGACGAAATCTCTTTGGAAACGTGATACTTGACGTCTCCCTCACACGCTCACTTAATCTGAAGATGATTGGAAGAGGTCGAATTTTTTTCAAGAAAAAACCAATGGACTAACCATCAAGGTTTCTTGAAAATATGACGAAATTTTGACTATGCAGGAATCGTTTTGAAATTACATATTAGATAGGTAGGCTAGGCCTATTGATGACTGGGGGTAAATTTCCCCCCTACCTTTGTCGATTCATGCAATATTCGATAATTCGAGAATAGAATTAGCCTCAAAGCGATTCGAATCACTATGGAAACAGATATGCAGAAAGTCACATATCTTCATTCTGGTCATATCAAATGACGAAATCTCTTTGGAAATGTGATACCTGGCGTCTCCCTCACACGCTCACTTAATCTGAAGATAATTGGAAGAGGTCGAATTTTTTGCAAGAAAAAACCAATGGACTAACAACCAAGGTTTTCTTGAAAATATGACGAAATTTTGACCATGCAGGAATCGTTTCGAAATTACATATTAGATAGGTAGGCTAGGCCTATTGATGACTGGGGGTGAATTTCCCTCTTATCTTTGTCGATTAATGCAATATCCGAGAATAGAATTAGCCTCAAAGCGATTCGGATCACTATGGAAACAGATATGGAGAAGTCACATATCTTCATTCTGGTCATATCAAATGACGAAATCCTTTTGGAAATGTGATACCTGACGTCTCCCTCACACGCTCACTTAATCTGAAGATGATTGGAAGAGGTCGAAATTTTTTCCAGAAAAAACCAATGGATAACCATCAAGGTTTTCTTGAAAATATGACGAAATTTTGACTATGCAGGAATCGTTTCGAAATTACATATTAGATAGGTAGGCTAGGCCTATTGATGACTGGGGGTAAATTTCCCCCTATCTTTGTCGATTAATGCAATATTCGAGAATAGAATTAGCCTCAAAGCGATTCGAATCACTATGGAAACAGATATGGAGAAAGTCACATATCTTCATTCTGGTCATTTCAAATGACGAAATCTCTTTGGAAATGTGATACCTGACGTCTCCCTCACACGCTCACTTAATCTGAAGATGATTGGAAGAGGTCGAATTTTTTTCAAGAAAAAACCAATGGACTAACCATCAAGGTTTTCTATAAAATATGACGAAATTTTGACTATGCAGGAATCGTTTCGAAATTACATATTAGATAGGTAGGCTAGGCCTATTGATGACTGGAAGTAAATTTCCCCCTTATCTTTGTCGATTATTGCAATATCCGAGAATAGAATTAGCCTCAAAGCGATTCGAATCACTATGGAAACAGATATGGAGAAAGTCACATATCTTCATTCTGGTCATATCAAATGACGAAATCTCTTTGGAAATGTGATACCTGACGTCTCCCTCACACGCTCACTTAATCTGAAGATGATTGGAAGAGGTCGAATATTTTGCAAGAAAAAAACAATGGTTTTCTTGAAAATAATTATGACGAAATTTTGACTATGCAGGAATCGTTTCGAAATTACATATTAGATAGGTAGGCTAGGCCTATTGATGACTGGGGGTGAATTTCCCTCTTATCTTTGTCGATTAATGCAATATCCGAGAATAGAATTAGCCTCAAAGCGATTCGGATCACTATGGAAACAGATATGGAGAAGTCACATATCTTCATTCTGGTCATATCAAATGACGAAATCCTTTTGGAAATGTGATACCTGACGTCTCCCTCACACGCTCACTTAATCTGAAGATGATTGGAAGAGGTCGAAATTTTTTCCAGAAAAAACCAATGGGTAACCATCAAGGTTTTCTTGAAAATATGACGAAATTTTGACTATGCAGGAATCGTTTCGAAATTACATATTAGATAGGTAGGCTAGGCCTATTGATGACTGGGGGTAAATTTCCCCCTATCTTTGTCGATTAATGCAATATTCGAGAATAGAATTAGCCTCAAAGCGATTCGAATCACTATGGAAACAGATATGGAGAAAGTCACATATCTTCATTCTGGTCATATCAAATGACGAAATCTCTTTGGAAATGTGATACCTGACGTCTCCCTCACACGCTCACTTAATCTGAAGATGATTGGAAGAGGTCGAATATTTTGCAAGAAAAAAACAATGGTTTTCTTGAAAATAATTATGACGAAATTTTGACTATGCAGGAATCGTTTCGAAATTACATATTAGATAGGTAGGCTAGGCCTATTGATGACTGGGTGTAAATTTCCCTCTTATCTTTGTCGATTAATGCAATATTCGAGAATAGAATTAGCCTCAAAGCGATTCGAATCACTATGGAAACAGATATGGAGAAGTCACATATCTTCATTCTGGTCATATCAAATGACGAAATCTCTTTGGAAATGTGATACCTGACGTCTCCCTCACACGCTCACTTAATCTGAAGATGATTGGAAGAGGTCGAATTTTTTTCAAGAAAAAACCAATGGTTTTCTTGAAAATATGTCGAAATTTTGACTATGCAGGAATCGTTTCGAAATTACATATTAGATAGGTAGGCTAGGCCTATTGATGACTGGAAGTAAATTTTCCCCCTTATCTTTGTCGATTAATGCAATATCCGAGAATAGAATTAGCCTCAAAGCGATTCGAATATCACTATGGAAATAGATATGGAAAAAGTCACATATCTTCATTCTGGTCATATCAAACACGAAATCTCTTTGGAAATGTGATACCTGACGTCTCCCTCACACGCTCACTTAATCTGAAGATGATTGGAAGAGGTCGAATATTTTGCAAGAAAAAAACAATGGTTTTCTTGAAAATAATTATGACGAAATTTTGACTATGCAGGAATCGTTTCAAAATTACATATTAGATAGGTAGGCTAGGCCTATTGATGACTGGGTGTAAATTTCCCTCTTATCTTTGTCGATTAATGCAATATTCGAGAATAGAATTAGCCTCAAAGCGATTCGAATCACTATGGAAACAGATATGGAGAAGTCACATATCTTCATTCTGGTCATATCAAATGACGAAATCTCTTTGGAAATGTGATACCTGACGTCTCCCTCACACGCTCACTTAATCTGAAGATGATTGGAAGAGGTCGAATTTTTTCCAAGAAAAAACCAATGGTTTTCTTGAAAATATGACGAAATTTTGACTATGCAGGAATCGTTTCGAAATTACATATTGGATAGGTAGGCTAGGTCTATTGATGAAGGGGTTGAATTTCCCCCTTATCTTTGTCGATTAATGCAATATTCGAGAATAGAATTAGCCTCAAAGCGATTCGGATCACTATGGAAACAGATATGGAGAAAGTCACATATCTTCATTCTGGTCATATCAAATGACGAAATCTCTATGGAAATGTGATACCTGACGTCTCCCTCACACGCTCACTTAATCTGAAGATGATTGGAAGAGGTCGAATTTTTTTCAAGAAAAAACCAATGGTTTTCTTGAAAATCTGACGAAATTTTGACTATGCAGGAATCGTTTCGAAATTACATATTAGATAGGTAGGCTAGGCCTATTGATGACTGGGGGTAAATTTCCCCCCTATCTTTGTCGATTCATGCAATATTCGAGAATAGAATTAGCCTCAAAGCGATTCGAATCACTATGGAAACAGATATGGAGAAAGTCACATATCTTCATTCTGGTCATATCAAATGACGAAATCTCTTTGGAAATGTGATACCTGACGTCTCCCTCACACGCTCACTTAATCTGAAGATAATTGGAAGAGGTCGAATTTTTTGCAAGAAAAAACCAATGGACTAACCACCAAGGTTTTCTTGAAAATATGACGAAATTTTGACCATGCAGGAATCGTTTCGAAATTACATATTAGATAGGTAGGCTAGGCCTATTGATGACTGGGGGTGAATTTCCCTCTTATCTTTGTCGATTAATGCAATATCCGAGAATATAATTAGCCTCAAAGCGATTCGGATCACTATGGAAACAGATATGGAGAAGTCACATATCTTCATTCTGGTCATATCAAATGACGAAATCTCTTTGGAAATGTGATACCTGGCGTCTCCCTCACACGCTCACTTAATCTGAAGATGATTGGAAGAGGTCGAATTTTTTGCAAGAAAAAACCAATGGATTAACCACCAAGATTTTCTTGAAAATATGACGAAATTTTGACTATGCAGGAATCGTTTCGAAATTACATATTAGATAGGTAGGCTAGGCCTATTGATGACTGGGGGTGAATTTCCCCCTACCTTTGTCGATTCATGCAATATTCGAGAATAGAATTAGCCTCAAAGCGATTCGAATCACTATGGAAACAGATATGGAGAAAGTCACATATCTTCATTCTGGTCATATCAAATGACGAAATCTCTTTGGAAACGTGATACCTGACGTCTCCCTCACACGCTCACTTAATCTGAAGATGATTGGAAGAGGTCGAATTTTTTTCAAGAAAAAACCAATGGACTAACCATCAAGGTTTTCTATAAAATATGACGAAATTTTGACTATGCAGGAATCGTTTCGAAATTACATATTAGATAGGTAGGCTAGGCCTATTGATGACTGGGGGTAAATTTCCCCCTATCTTTGTCGATTAATGCAATATTCGAGAATAGAATTAGCCTCAAAGCGATTCGAATCACTATGGAAACAGATATGGAGAAAGTCACATATCTTCATTCTGGTCATATCAAATGACGAAATCTCTTTGGAAATGTGATACCTGACGTCTCCCTCACACGCTCACTTAATCTGAAGATGATTGGAAGAGGTCGAATTTTTTTCAAGAAAAAACCAATGGACCTAGGCCTAGCCTACCTATCTAATAGGTTTCAAGGTTTTCTTGAAAATATGACGAAACTTTGACCATGGAGGAATCGTTTCGAAATTACATATTAGATAGGTAGGCTAGGCCTATTGATGACTGGGGGGTGAATTTCCCTCTTATCTTTGTCGATTAATGCAATATTCGAGAAAAGAATTAGCCTCAAAGCGATTCGAATCACTATGGAAACAGATATGGAGAAAGTCACATATCTTCATTCTGGTCATATCAAATGACGAAATCTCTTTGGAAACGTGATACCTGACGTCTCCCTCACACGCTCACTTAATCTGAAGATGATTGGAAGAGGTCGAATTTTTTTCAAGAAAAAACCAATGGACTAACTAACCATCAAGGTTTTCTTGAAAATATGACGAAATTTTGACCATGGAGGAATCGTTTCGAAATTACATATTAGATAGGTAGGCTAGGCCTATTGATGACTGGGGGGTGAATTTCCCTCTTATCTTTGTCGATTAATGCAATATCCGAGAATAGAATTAGCCTCAAAGCGATTCGAATCACTATGGAAACAGATATGGAGAAGTCACATATCTTCATTCTGGTCATATCAAATGACGAAATCTCTTTGGAAATGTGATACCTGACGTCTCCCTCACACGCTCACTTAATCTGAAGATGATTGGAAGAGGTCGAATTTTTTGCAAGAAAAAACCAATGGACTAACCACCAAGGTTTTCTTGAAAATATGACGAAATTTTGACTATGCAGGAATCGTTTTGAAATTACATATTAGATAGGTAGGCTAGGCCTATTGATGACTGGGGGTAAATTTCCCCCCTACCTTTGTCGATTCATGCAATATTCGATAATTCGAGAATAGAATTAGCCTCAAAGCGATTCGAATCACTATGGAAACAGATATGCAGAAAGTCACATATCTTCATTCTGGTCATATCAAATGACGAAATCTCTTTGGAAATGTGATACCTGACGTCTCCCTCACACGCACACTTAATCTGAAGATGATTAGAAGAGGTCGAATTTTTTTCAAGAAAAAACCAATGGACTAACTAACCATCAAGGTTTTCTTGAAAATATGTCGAAATTTTGACTACGCAGGAATCGTTTCGAAATTACCTATTAGATAGGTAGGCTAGGCCTATTGATGACTGGGGGTGAATTTCCCCCTACCTTTGTCGATTCATGCAATATTCGAGAATAGAATTAGCCTCAAAGCGATTCGAATCACTATGGAAACAGATATGGAGAATGTCACATATCTTCATTCTGGTCATATCAAATGACGAAATCTCTTTGGAAACGTGATACCTGACGTCTCCCTCACACGCTCACTTAATCTGAAGATGATTGGAAGAGGTCGAATTTTTTTCAAGAAAAAACCAATGGACTAACCATCAAGGTTTTCTATAAAATATGACGAAATTTTGACTATGCAGGAATCGTTTCGAAATTACATATTAGATAGGTAGGCTAGGCCTATTGATGACTGGGGGTAAATTTCTCCCTATCTTTGTCGATTAATGCAATATTCGAGAATAGAATTAGCCTCAAAGCGATTCGAATCACTATGGAAACAGATATGGAGAAAGTCACATATCTTCATTCTGGTCATATCAAATGACGAAATCTCTTTGGAAATGTGATACCTGACGTCTCCCTCACACGCTCACTTAATCTGAAGATGATTGGAAGAGGTCGAATTTTTTTCAAGAAAAAACCAATGGTTTTCTTGAAAATATGTCGAAATTTTGACTATGCAGGAATCGTTTCGAAATTACATATTAGATAGGTAGGCTAGGCCTATTGATGACTGGAAGTAAATTTTCCCCCTTATCTTTGTCGATTAATGCAATATCCGAGAATAGAATTAGCCTCAAAGCGATTCGAATATCACTATGGAAACAGATATGGAAAAAGTCACATATCTTCATTCTGGTCATATCAAACACGAAATCTCTTTGGAAATGTGATACCTGACGTCTCCCTCACACGCTCACTTAATCTGAAGATGATTGGAAGAGGTCGAATATTTTTCAAGAAAAAAACAATGGTTTTCTTGAAAATAATTACGACGAAATTTTGACTATGCAGGAATCGTTTCAAAATTACATATTAGATAGGTAGGCTAGGCCTATTGATGACTGGGTGTAAATTTCCCTCTTATCTTTGTCGATTAATGCAATATTCGAGAATAGAATTAGCCTCAAAGCGATTCGAATCACTATGGAAACAGATATGGAGAAGTCACATATCTTCATTCTGGTCATATCAAATGACGAAATCTCTTTGGAAATGTGATACCTGACGTCTCCCTCACACGCTCACTTAATCTGAAGATGATTGGAAGAGGTCGAATTTTTTCCAAGAAAAAACCAATGGTTTTCTTGAAAATATGACGAAATTTTGACTATGCAGGAATCGTTTCGAAATTACATAT
The DNA here is from genome assembly GCA_949752735.1 of Lumbricus terrestris. Taxonomy (NCBI): domain Eukaryota; kingdom Metazoa; phylum Annelida; class Clitellata; order Crassiclitellata; family Lumbricidae; genus Lumbricus; species Lumbricus terrestris. The sequence goes on from OX457052.1 coordinate 8,769,831, forward strand.
TGGATAGGTAGTCTAGGTCTATTGATGAAGGGGTTGAATTTCCCCCTTATCTTTGTCGATTAATGCAATATTCGAGAATAGAATTAGCCTCAAAGCGATTCGGATCACTATGGAAACAGATATGGAGAAAGTCACATATCTTCATTCTGGTCATATCAAATGACAAAATCTCTATGGAAATGTGATACCTGACGTCTCCCTCACACGCTCACTTAATCTGAAGATGATTGGAAGAGGTGGAATTTTTTCCAAGAAAAAACCAATGGTTTTCTTGAAAATCTGACGAAATTTTGACTATGCAGGAATCGTTTCGAAATTACATATTAGATAGGTAGGCTAGGCCTATTGATGACTGGGGGTAAATTTCCCCCTACCTTTGTCGATTAATGCAATATTCGAGAATAGAATTAGCCTCAAAGCGATTCGGATCACTATGGAAACAGATATGGAGAAAGTCACATATCTTCATTCTGGTCATATCAAATGACGAAATCTCTATGGAAATGTGATACCTGACGTCTCCCTCACACGCTCACTTAATCTGAAGATGATTGGAAGAGGTCGAATTTTTTTCAAGAAAAAACCAATGGTTTTCTTGAAAATCTGACGAAATTTTGACTATGCAGGAATCGTTTCGAAATTACATATTAGATAGGTAGGCTAGGCCTATTGATGACTGGGGGTAAATTTCCCCCCTATCTTTGTCGATTCATGCAATATTCGAGAATAGAATTAGCCTCAAAGCGATTCGAATCACTATGGAAACAGATATGGAGAAAGTCACATATCTTCATTCTGGTCATATCAAATGACGAAATCTCTTTGGAAATGTGATACCTGACGTCTCCCTCACACGCTCACTTAATCTGAAGATAATTGGAAGAGGTCGAATTTTTTGCAAGAAAAAACCAATGGACTAACCACCAAGGTTTTCTTGAAAATATGACGAAATTTTGACCATGCAGGAATCGTTTCGAAATTACATATTAGATAGGTAGGCTAGGCCTATTGATGACTGGGGGTGAATTTCCCTCTTATCTTTGTCGATTAATGCAATATCCGCGAATAGAATTAGCCTCAAAGCGATTCGGATCACTATGGAAACAGATATGGAGAAGTCACATATCTTCATTCTGGTCATATCAAATGACGAAATCCCTTTGGAAATGTGATACCTGACGTCTCCCTCACACGCTCACTTAATCTGAAGATGATTGGAAGAGGTCGAATTTTTTTCAAGAAAAAACCAATGGACTAACTAACCATCAAGGTTTTCTTGAAAATATGACGAAATTTTGACTATGCAGGAATCGTTTCGAAATTACATATTAGATAGGTAGGCTAGGCCTATTGATGACTGGGGGGTAAATTTCCCCCTTATCTTTGTCGATTAATGCAATATTCGAGAATAGAATTAGCCTCAAAGCGATTCGAATCACTATGGAAACAGATATGGAGAAGTCACATATCTTCATTCTGGTCATATCAAATGACGAAATCTCTTTGGAAATGTGATACCTGACGTCTCCCTCACACGCTCACTTAATCTGAAGATGATTGGAAGAGGTCGAATTTTTTGCAATCGTTTCGAAATTACATATTAGATAGGTAGGCTAGGCCTATTGATGACTGGAAGTAAATTTCCTCCTTATCTTTGTCGATTAATGCAATATCCGAGAATAGAATTAGCCTCAAAGCGATTCGAATATCACTATGGAAACAGATATGGAAAAAGTCACATATCTTCATTCTGGTCATATCAAATGACGAAATCTCTTTGGAAATGTGATACCTGACGTCTCCCTCACACGCTCACTTAATCTGAAGATGATTGGAAGAGGTCGAATATTTTGCAAGAAAAAAACAATGGTTTTCTTGAAAATAATTATGACGAAATTTTGACTATGCAGGAATCGTTTCGAAATTACATATTAGATAGGTAGGCTAGGCCTATTGATGACTGGGTGTAAATTTCCCTCTTATCTTTGTCGATTAATGCAATATTCGAGAATAGAATTAGCCTCAAAGCGATTCGAATCACTATGGAAACAGATATGGAGAAGTCACATATCTTCATTCTGGTCATATCAAATGACGAAATCTCTTTGGAAATGTGATACCTGACGTCTCCCTCACACGCTCACTTAATCTGAAGATGATTGGAAGAGGTCGAATATTTTTCAAGAAAAAACAATGGTTTTCTTGAAAATAATTACGACGAAATTTTGACTATGCAGGAATCGTTTCAAAATTACATATTAGATAGGTAGGCTAGGCCTATTGATGACTGGGTGTAAATTTCCGTCTTATCTTTGTCGATTAATGCAATATTCGAGAATAGAATTAGCCTCAAAGCGATTCGAATCACTATGGAAACAGATATGGAGAAGTCACATATCTTCATTCTGGTCATATCAAATGACGAAATCTCTTTGGAAATGTGATACCTGACGTCTCCCTCACACGCTCACTTAATCTGAAGATGATTGGAAGAGGTCGAATTTTTTCCAAGAAAAAACCAATGGTTTTCTTGAAAATATGACGAAATTTTGACTATGCAGGAATCGTTTCGAAATTACATATTGGATAGGTAGGCTAGGTCTATTGATGAAGGGGTTGAATTTCCCCCTTATCTTTGTCGATTAATGCAATATTCGAGAATAGAATTAGCCTCAAAGCGATTCGGATCACTATGGAAACAGATATGGAGAAAGTCACATATCTTCATTCTGGTCATATCAAATGACGAAATCTCTATGGAAATGTGATACCTGACGTCTCCCTCACACGCTCACTTAATCTGAAGATGATTGGAAGAGGTCGAATTTTTTTCAAGAAAAAACCAATGGTTTTCTTGAAAATCTGACGAAATTTTGACTATGCAGGAATCGTTTCGAAATTACATATTAGATAGGTAGGCTAGGCCTATTGATGACTGGGGGTAAATTTCCCCCCTATCTTTGTCGATTCATGCAATATTCGAGAATAGAATTAGCCTCAAAGCGATTCGAATCACTATGGAAACAGATATGGAGAAAGTCACATATCTTCATTCTGGTCATATCAAATGACGAAATCTCTTTGGAAATGTGATACCTGACGTCTCCCTCACACGCTCACTTAATCTGAAGATAATTGGAAGAGGTCGAATTTTTTGCAAGAAAAAACCAATGGACTAACCACCAAGGTTTTCTTGAAAATATGACGAAATTTTGACCATGCAGGAATCGTTTCGAAATTACATATTAGATAGGTAGGCTAGGCCTATTGATGACTGGGGGTGAATTTCCCTCTTATCTTTGTCGATTAATGCAATATCCGAGAATATAATTAGCCTCAAAGCGATTCGGATCACTATGGAAACAGATATGGAGAAGTCTCATATCTTCATTCTGGTCATATCAAATGACGAAATCTCTTTGGAAATGTGATACCTGGCGTCTCCCTCACACGCTCACTTAATCTGAAGATGATTGGAAGAGGTCGAATTTTTTGCAAGAAAAAACCAATGGATTAACCACCAAGATTTTCTTGAAAATATGACGAAATTTTGACTATGCAGGAATCGTTTCGAAATTACATATTAGATAGGTAGGCTAGGCCTATTGATGACTGGGGGTAAATTTCCCCCTATCTTTGTCGATTAATGCAATATTCGAGAATAGAATTAGCCTCAAAGCGATTCGAATCACTATGGAAACAGATATGGAGAAAGTCACATATCTTCATTCTGGTCATATCAAATGACGAAATCTCTTTGGAAATGTGATACCTGACGTCTCCCTCACACGCTCACTTAATCTGAAGATGATTGGAAGAGGTCGAATTTTTTTCAAGAAAAAACCAATGGACCTAGGCCTAGCCTACCTATCTAATAGGTTTCAAGGTTTTCTTGAAAATATGACGAAACTTTGACCATGGAGGAATCGTTTCGAAATTACATATTAGATAGGTAGGCTAGGCCTATTGATGACTGGGGGGTGAATTTCCCTCTTATCTTTGTCGATTAATGCAATATTCGAGAAAAGAATTAGCCTCAAAGCGATTCGAATCACTATGGAAACAGATATGGAGAAAGTCACATATCTTCATTCTGGTCATATCAAATGACGAAATCTCTTTGGAAACGTGATACCTGACGTCTCCCTCACACGCTCACTTAATCTGAAGATGATTGGAAGAGGTCGAATTTTTTTCAAGAAAAAACCAATGGACTAACTAACCATCAAGGTTTTCTTGAAAATATGACGAAATTTTGACCATGGAGGAATCGTTTCGAAATTACATATTAGATAGGTAGGCTAGGCCTATTGATGACTGGGGGGTGAATTTCCCTCTTATCTTTGTCGATTAATGCAATATCCGAGAATAGAATTAGCCTCAAAGCGATTCGAATCACTATGGAAACAGATATGGAGAAGTCACATATCTTCATTCTGGTCATATCAAATGACGAAATCTCTTTGGAAATGTGATACCTGACGTCTCCCTCACACGCTCACTTAATCTGAAGATGATTGGAAGAGGTCGAATTTTTTGCAAGAAAAAACCAATGGACTAACCACCAAGGTTTTCTTGAAAATATGACGAAATTTTGACTATGCAGGAATCGTTTTGAAATTACATATTAGATAGGTAGGCTAGGCCTATTGATGACTGGGGGTAAATTTCCCCCCTACCTTTGTCGATTCATGCAATATTCGATAATTCGAGAATAGAATTAGCCTCAAAGCGATTCGAATCACTATGGAAACAGATATGCAGAAAGTCACATATCTTCATTCTGGTCATATCAAATGACGAAATCTCTTTGGAAATGTGATACCTGACGTCTCCCTCACACGCACACTTAATCTGAAGATGATTAGAAGAGGTCGAATTTTTTTCAAGAAAAAACCAATGGACTAACTAACCATCAAGGTTTTCTTGAAAATATGTCGAAATTTTGACTACGCAGGAATCGTTTCGAAATTACCTATTAGATAGGTAGGCTAGGCCTATTGATGACTGGGGGTGAATTTCCCCCTACCTTTGTCGATTCATGCAATATTCGAGAATAGAATTAGCCTCAAAGCGATTCGAATCACTATGGAAACAGATATGGAGAAAGTCACATATCTTCATTCTAGTCATATCAAATGACGAAATCTCTTTGGAAATGTGATACCTGGCGTCTCCCTCACACGCTCACTTAATCTGAAGATGATTGGAAGAGTTCGAATTTTTTGCAATCGTTTCGAAATTACATATTAGATAGGTAGGCTAGGCCTATTGATGACTGGAAGTAAATTTCCTCCTTATCTTTGTCGATTAATGCAATATCCGAGAATAGAATTAGCCTCAAAGCGATTCGAATATCACTATGGAAACAGATATGGAAAAAGTCACATATCTTCATTCTGGTCATATCAAATGACGAAATCTCTTTGGAAATGTGATACCTGACGTCTCCCTCACACGCTCACTTAATCTGAAGATGATTGGAAGAGGTCGAATATTTTGCAAGAAAAAAACAATGGTTTTCTTGAAAATAATTATGACGAAATTTTGACTATGCAGGAATCGTTTCGAAATTACATATTAGATAGGTAGGCTAGGCCTATTGATGACTGGGTGTAAATTTCCCTCTTATCTTTGTCGATTAATGCAATATTCGAGAATAGAATTAGCCTCAAAGCGATTCGAATCACTATGGAAACAGATATGGAGAAGTCACATATCTTCATTCTGGTCATATCAAATGACGAAATCTCTTTGGAAATGTGATACCTGACGTCTCCCTCACACGCTCACTTAATCTGAAGATGATTGGAAGAGGTCGAATTTTTTCCAAGAAAAAACCAATGGTTTTCTTGAAAATATGACGAAATTTTGACTATGCAGGAATCGTTTCGAAATTACATATTGGATAGGTAGGCTAGGTCTATTGATGAAGGGGTTGAATTTCCCCCTTATCTTTGTCGATTAATGCAATATTCGAGAATAGAATTAGCCTCAAAGCGATTCGGATCACTATGGAAACAGATATGGAGAAAGTCACATATCTTCATTCTGGTCATATCAAATGACGAAATCTCTATGGAAACGTGATACCTGACGTCTCCCTCACACGCTCACTTAATCTGAAGATGATTGGAAGAGGTCGAATTTTTTCCAAGAAAAAACCAATGGTTTTCTTGAAAATATGACGAAATTTTGACCATGCAGGAATCGTTTCGAAATTACATATTAGATAGGTAGGCTAGGCCTATTGATGACTGGGGGGTGAATTTCCCTCTTATCTTTGTCGATTAATGCAATATCCGAGAATAGAATTAGCCTCAAAGCGATTCGGATCACTATGGAAACAGATATGGAGAAGTCACATATCTTCATTCTGGTCATATCAAATGACGAAATCCCTTTGGAAATGTGATACCTGACGTCTCCCTCACACGCTCACTTAATCTGAAGATGATTGGAAGAGGTCGAATTTTTTCAAGAAAAAACCAATGGACTAACTAACCATCAAGGTTTTCTTGAAAATATGACGAAATTTTGACTATGCAGGAATCGTTTCGAAATTACATATTAGATAGGTAGGCTAGGCCTATTGATGACTGGGGGGTAAATTTCTTCCTTATCTTTGTCGATTAATGCAATATTCGAGAATAGAATTAGCCTCAAAGAGATTCGAATCACTATGGAAACAGATATGGAGAAAGTCACATATCTTCATTCTAGTCATATCAAATGACGAAATCTCTTTGGAAACGTGATACCTGGCGTCTCCCTCACACGCTCACTTAATCTGAAGATGATTGGAAGAGGTCGAATTTTTTGCAAGAAAAAACCAATGGATTAACCATCAAGATTTTCTTGAAAATATGACGAAATTTTGACCATGCAGGAATCGTTTCGAAATTACATATTAGATAGGTAGGCTAGGCCTATTGATGACTGGGGGGTAAATTTCCCCCTATCTTTGTCGATTAATGCAATATTCGAGAATAGAATTAGCCTCAAAGCGATTCGAATCACTATGGAAACAGATATGGAGAAAGTCACATATCTTCATTCTGGTCATATCAAATGGCGAAATCTCTTTGGAGACGTGATACTTGACGTCTCCCTCACACGCTCACTTAATCTGAAGATGATTGGAAGAGGTCGAATTTTTTTCAAGAAAAAACCAATGGACTAACCATCAAGGTTTTCTTGAAAATATGACGAAATTTTGACTATGCAGGAATCGTTTTGAAATTACATATTAGATAGGTAGGCTAGGCCTATTGATGACTGGGGGTAAATTTCCCCCCTACCTTTGTCGATTCATGCAATATTCGATAATTCGAGAATAGAATTAGCCTCAAAGCGATTCGAATCACTATGGAAACAGATATGCAGAAAGTCACATATCTTCATTCTGGTCATATCAAATGACGAAATCTCTTTGGAAATGTGATACCTGGCGTCTCCCTCACACGCTCAATTAATCTGAAGATAATTGGAAGAGGTCGAATTTTTTGCAAGAAAAAACCAATGGACTAACCACCAAGGTTTTCTTGAAAATATGACGAAATTTTGACCATGCAGGAATCGTTTCGAAATTACATATTAGATAGGTAGGCTAGGCCTATTGATGACTGGGGGTGAATTTCCCTCTTATCTTTGTCGATTAATGCAATATCCGAGAATAGAATTAGCCTCAAAGCGATTCGGATCACTATGGAAACAGATATGGAGAAGTCACATATCTTCATTCTGGTCATATCAAATGACGAAATCTCTTTGGAAATGTGATACCTGACGTCTCCCTCACACGCTCACTTAATCTGAAGATGATTGGAAGAGGTCGAATTTTTTCCAAGAAAAAACCAATGGTTTTCTTGAAAATATGACGAAATTTTGACTATGCAGGAATCGTTTCGAAATTACATTTTGGATAGGTAGGCTAGGTCTATTGATGAAGGGGTTGAATTTCCTCCTTATCTTTGTCGATTAATGCAATATTCGAGAATAGAATTAGCCTCAAAGCGATTCGGATCACTATGGAAACAGATATGGAGAAAGTCACATATCTTCATTCTGGTCATATCAAATGACGAAATCTCTATGGAAATGTGATACCTGACGTCTCCCTCACACGCTCACTTAATCTGAAGATGATTGGAAGAGGTCGAATTTTTTTCAAGAAAAAACCAATGGTTTTCTTGAAAATATGACGAAATTTTGACCATGCAGGAATCGTTTCGAAATTACATATTAGATAGGTAGGCTAGGCCTATTGATGACTGGGGGGTGAATTTCCCTCTTATCTTTGTCGATTAATGCAATATCCGAGAATAGAATTAGCCTCAAAGCGATTCGGATCACTATGGAAACAGATATGGAGAAGTCACATATCTTCATTCTGGTCATATCAAATGACGAAATCCCTTTGGAAATGTGATACCTGACGTCTCCCTCACACGCTCACTTAATCTGAAGATGATTGGAAGAGGTCGAATTTTTTTCAAGAAAAAACCAATGGACTAACTAACCATCAAGGTTTTCTTGAAAATATGACGAAATTTTGACTATGCAGGAATCGTTTCGAAATTACATATTAGATAGGTAGGCTAGGCCTTTTGATGACTGGGGGGTAAATTTCCCCCTTATCTTTGTCGATTAATGCAATATTCGAGAATAGAATTAGCCTCAAAGAGATTCGAATCACTATGGAAACAGATATGGAGAAAGTCACATATCTTCATTCTAGTCATATCAAATGACGAAATCTCTTTGGAAATGTGATACCTGGCGTCTCCCTCACACGCTCACTTACTCTGAAGATGATTGGAAGAGGTCGAATTTTTTGCAAGAAAAAACCAATGGATTAACCATCAAGATTTTCTTGAAAATCTGACGAAATTTTGACTATGCAGGAATCGTTTCGAAATTACATATTAGATAGGTAGGCTAGGCCTATTGATGACTGGGGGATAAATTTCCCCCTATCTTTGTCGATTAATGCAATATTCGAGAATAGAATTAGCCTCAAAGCGATTCGAATCACTATGGAAACAGATATGGAGAAAGTCACATATCTTCATTCTGGTCATATCAAATGGCGAAATCTCTTTGGAAACGTGATACTTGACGTCTCCCTCACACGCTCACTTAATCTGAAGATGATTGGAAGAGGTCGAATTTTTTTCAAGAAAAAACCAATGGACTAACCATCAAGGTTTTCTTGAAAATATGACGAAATTTTGACTATGCAGGAATCGTTTTGAAATCACATATTAGATAGGTAGGCTAGGCCTATTGATGACTGGGGGTAAATTTCCCCCCTACCTTTGTCGATTCATGCAATATTCGATAATTCGAGAATAGAATTAGCCTCAAAGCGATTCGAATCACTATGGAAACAGATATGCAGAAAGTCACATATCTTCATTTTGGTCATATCAAATGACGAAATCTCTTTGGAAATGTGATACCTGGCGTCTCCCTCACACGCTCACTTAATCTGAAGATAATTGGAAGAGGTCGAATTTTTTGCAAGAAAAAACCAATGGACTAACCACCAAGGTTTTCTTGAAAATATGACGAAATTTTGACCATGCAGGAATCGTTTCGAAATTACATATTAGATAGGTAGGCTAGGCCTATTGATGACTGGGGGTGAATTTCCCTCTTATCTTTGTCGATTAATGCAATATCCGAGAATAGAATTAGCCTCAAAGCGATTCGGATCACTATGGAAACAGATATGGAAAAAGTCACATATCTTCATTCTGGTCATATCAAATGACGAAATCTCTTTGGAAATGTGATACCTGACGTCTCCCTCACACGCTCACTTAATCTGAAGATGATTGGAAGAGGTCGAATATTTTGCAAGAAAAAAACAATGGTTTTCTTGAAAATAATTATGACGAAATTTTGACTATGCAGGAATCGTTTCGAAATTACATATTAGATAGGTAGGCTAGGCCTATTGATGACTGGGTGTAAATTTCCCTCTTATCTTTGTCGATTAATGCAATATTCGAGAATAGAATTAGCCTCAAAGCGATTCGAATCACTATGGAAACAGATATGGAGAAGTCACATATCTTCATTCTGGTCATATCAAATGACGAAATCTCTTTGGAAATGTGATACCTGACGTCTCCCTCACACGCTCACTTAATCTGAAGATGATTGGAAGAGGTCGAATTTTTTTCAAGAAAAAACCAATGGTTTTCTTGAAAATATGACGAAATTTTGACTATGCAGGAATCGTTTCGAAATTACATATTAGATAGGTAGGCTAGGCCTATTGATGACTGGAAGTAAATTTTCCCCCTTATCTTTGTCGATTAATGCAATATCCGAGAATAGAATTAGCCTCAAAGCGATTCGAATATCACTATGGAAACAGATATGGAAAAAGTCACATATCTTCATTCTGGTCATATCAAACACGAAATCTCTTTGGAAATGTGATACCTGACGTCTCCCTCACACGCTCACTTAATCTGAAGATGATTGGAAGAGGTGGAATTTTTTCCAAGAAAAAACCAATGGTTTTCTTGAAAATATGACGAAATTTTGACTATGCAGGAATCGTTTCGAAATTACATATTGGATAGGTAGGCTAGGTCTATTGATGAAGGGGGGTGAATTTCCCCCTTATCTTTGTCGATTAATGCAATATTCGAGAATAGAATTAGCCTCAAAGCGATTCGGATCACTATGGAAACAGATATGGAGAAAGTCACATATCTTCATTCTGGTCATATCAAATGACGAAATCTCTATGGAAATGTGATACCTGACGTCTCCCTCACACGCTCACTTAATCTGAAGATGATTGGAAGAGGTCGAATTTTTTGCAAGAAAAAACCAATGGTTTTCTTGAAAATATGACGAAATTTTGACTATGCAGGAATCGTTTCGAAATTACATATTAGATAGGTAGGCTAGGCCTATTGATAAAGGGGGTGAATTTCCCCTTAACTTGGTCGATTACTGCAATATTCGAGAATAGAATTAGCCTCAAAGCGATTCGGATCACTATGGAATCAGATATGGAGAAAGTCACATATCTTCATTCTGGTCATATCAAATGACGAAATCTCTTTGGAAATGTGATACCTGACGTCTCCCTCACACGCTCACTTAATCTGAAGATGATTGGAAGAGGTCGAAGTTTTTGAAAGAAAAAACCAATGGATCAAGGTTTTCTTGAAAATATGACGAAATTTTGACTATGCAGGATTCTCCGTGGGCTGTATGTTGCCCGCCCCAGAACTAATGCATCATGTCTTAGAAATTATGACGGAAACTTGGCAAACTAAGTGATGAATGTTTCACATAATTATTGTGCAGCGAGGCAACTGAACTGCTAGCATGGGCGGAGTTGATCAGTGACTAGGGCTGGCTAAGCCCCTCCCCCCCAAGAAGCCCCAAAGTTATTTTTAACCGTGTAAATTGTTTATTTTCTCGGGCGTAGCTCCCCCCCCCCCCCAAGAAGGCGCAGACTCAGAATTTTTCCGTGGTAAATGGTTCTGTTCACGAACGCAAAACTTACGAATGACTAAAAAAAGTCATCAACTTTTTTGGCCAGGCAAATGATCATTTTTCGGCGACATTAACCGGCGAGATTAAGAAACGTCGTCAGCTTTTTAGGGAAAATTATCATTCTCGGCGAGATTTCAGACCGAAGACTAAAAAAAGGTCATCACCTTTTTTGGGCCCGAGTCAATCCCCCTCCAAACGCAATCCTGGCAACGGAATTGCTATCACAGCATAACCCACAAGGACAATAAATAGCTGCTCTGATACCAGTCAATCACTTCATTTTATCATACACTAATCGTCGCTTTCCAACAATAATTATCTTCCCTCGCCGCTAATTAACCGATTGTGTTTTTTCTTGTATCGCGAAAACTGTCAGTCAATATACAATATCGTCTGCGCAAATGAACATCCCTCAGTGGTACAATCTGTACGACTTGCAGCAGCGGCAGCAGCAGCGGCGACTCGTGTTCAATCAGACACCAGATGGTGACACACATCGCAGAAGAAGAAGAAGAAGCCCGGATGTAATCTTGAGCGTCGATCGTTGTGTGGCGCCATTATCGTCGTACGCGCCATCTCTCGGTCGCCGTCGTCGTCGTCGTTTTGTGTTTGGATGATAATATCGTCTGCTGCTGCTGTAGTGGTGGTGGGATGTCGTTAAGTGCCAGATAAACAGATCAATGGCATGGAGCAGGAGGAGGAGGAGGAGGAGGAGGAGGGGAGGAGGAGGAGAAGGAGGAGGGGAGGAGGAGGGGAGGAGGAGGAGGAAGGGAATGAGAAGAAGAAGAAGGAGAAGGAGGAGAGGGAGGAGAGGAGGAGGAAGAGAAGGAGGAGAAGGAGGAGGTGGTGGAGGAGGAGGAGGAGGAGGAGGAGGAGGAGGAGGCGGAGGAGGAGGAGGAGGAGGAGGAGGAGTAGGAGGAGGAGGAGGAGGAAGGGAATGAGAAGAAGAAGAAGGAGAAGGAGGAGAGGGAGGAGACAAGGAGGAAGAGAAGGAGGAGGAAGAGAAGAAGAAGGAGAGGGAGGAGAGGGAGGAGAGGAGGAGGAGGAGAAGGAGGAGGAAGAGGTGGAGAACGAGAAGGAGAAAGAGAAGGAGGAGAAGGAGGTGGTGGTGGAGGAGGAGGAGGAGGAGGAGGAGGAGGAGGAGGAGGAGGAGGAGGAGGAGGAGGAGGAGGAGGAAGGGAATGAGAAGAAGAAGAAGGAGAAGGAGGAGAGGGAGGAGAGGAGGAGGAAGAGAAGGAGGAGAAGGAGGAGGTGGTGGAGGAGGAGGAGGAGGAGGAGGAGGCGGAGGAGGAGGAGAAGGAGGAGGAGGAGGAGGAGGAAGGGAATGAGAAGAAGAAGAAGGAGAAGGAGGAGAGGGAGGAGAGGAGGAGGAAGAGAAGGAGGAGGAAGAGAAGAAGAAGGAGAAGGTAGAGAGTATGGGGAGAGTCCTCTGCGGATAGGGGACGAATAAATGGGCGGCGAGAGTAGGAAGATGGTGAGGTCGTAGTAGATATGAAATACAACGAGCAATATGGATAGATGACATTGGTAGAAAAGTGGGCGATTTGCGTCGCCTGCGATAAAGGGAGAATTGAGAGATATAAAGAAGATGGATATTAAGAAGAAGGAGAGGGAGAGGGAGAACTGGAAAAGAAGTAAGAGATTATGTGAATGGAGAATTGGAGGAGGAGGAAAAGGAGTCGGAGGAGGAGGAGGAGGAGAATAACAGAAAGAGACGGAGGAAGGGGTTGAACAATTACAAAAACATGGAAAATGAGGAGGAGGAGGAGGAAAAGGAAGAGGAGGAGGAGGGAAAGAAGGAGGAGGAAGAAGAGGAAAAGAAGGAAGAAGAGGCAAAGGAGGAGGATAAGAGGAGGAGGAAGAGGAAAAGAAGGAGAAGGAAGAGGAGAAAAAAGAAAAGGAAGAAGAAGAAGAGGAAAAAGAAAGAGGAGGAGGATAAGAGGAGGAAGAATAGGAGAAGGAGGAACAACTGACGGAGGTAGATCGATGTGGTCTATGGCGACTGGATCTTCATCGAAGCCAATAATTGCACCTTTCGTCTTGGCTGTCGCTTTTAGCCAAGCAAAACAGAAACGAGGAGACGTCTGTGTCTTAAATGGGCGACGCATTCGTTGGACCCAGAGGGAGAGAGGGAGGGACAATGGCCGGGGTTGGAACAAGATGGACGGAGATTTAAAGAGGGGG
>OX457052.1:8786046-8828546 GCA_949752735.1 Lumbricus terrestris
TATGTATGTAATGTATGTATGTATGTATGTATGTATGTAACTAAGTATGTATTGATGTATGCATGTATGTATGTATGTCCGTCCGTCCGTCCGTCTGTTTGTCTGTCTGTCTGTTCGTCTGCCTACCTGTCTGTGAGTATGCTAGTCCTTCTGCTGCTGTCATCTGCGCATAATTATGTCCATGCACCCGCTCATCTATCAATCCATCCATTATTCCATCCATCAATCCATCTTCATTCATTTATCCCGACCGCCGTTCATCCATTAATCAATCCATCCATCCTTCGATTCATCTCTCTTACCTTTCTATCCATCCGTCCATCCTTCCTTCATCTATCCATGATTAATCCTTTCATCCATCCAAGTCCGTTCTTCCTTCTATCAACCCATCCCCCGATCGTCTCTCAATCCTTTCGACCTCTCTCACTGCAGTCCGCAATTTCCGTCCGACTGTCCGGCTGCTTGTCTGCCTCGTCGTCCATCTTGTTGTCTGTCTTGTTGCCTGTCTCGTTGTCTGTCTTGTTGTCTGTCTTGTTGTCTGTCTGGTTGTCTGTCTTGTTGCCTGTCTCGTTGTCTATCTTGTTGTCTGTCTTGTTGTCTGTCTCGTTGTCTGTCTTGTTGTCTGTCTTGTTGTCTGTCTGGTTGTCTGTCTTGTTGCCTGTCTCGTTGTCTGTCTTGTTGTCTGTCTTGTTGTCTGTCTTGTTGCCTGTCTCGTTGTCTGTCTTGTTGTCTGTCTTGTTGTCTGTCTCGTTGTCTGTCTTGTTGTCTGTCTTGTTGTCTGTCTTGTTGTCTGTCTTGTTGTCTGTCTCGTTGTCTATCTTGTTGTCTATCTTGTTGTCTGTCTTGTTGTCCGTCTTGTTGTCTGTCTTGTTGTCTGTCTTGTTGTCTGTCTCGTTGTCTGTCTTGTTGTCTGTCTTGTTGTCTGTCTTGTTGTCTGTCTCGTTGTCTATCTTGTTGTCTATCTTGTTGTCTGTCTTGTTGTCCGTCTTGTTGTCTGTCTTGTTGTCTGTCTTGTTGTCTGTCGTGTTGTCTATCTTGTTGTCTGCCTCGCTGTCTATCTTGTTGTCTGTCTTGTTGTCTATCTTGTTGTCTTAGCTTGTCTATATTGTTGTCTGTCTTGATGTCTGTCTTGTTGTCTGTCTGGTTGTCTGTCTCGTTGTCTGTCTCGTTGTCTGTCTGGTTGTCTGCCTTGTTGTCTTTTGGTCGTGTTTTATCTGTCTGTGTTGTGGTGAGGAATGACAGGAATGGCTAAAAGATGACACGTATAACTATATCACTCCATCGTTGCATCTTCTCTTCTCACGGAAGAAGTCATAGATGACAAATCGCAGACGAAGATGAAAACAGACATACGTGGACGGATTTGAAGCATATTGGTATTACTTGTGACGTATCGTATCGTATCGTATCTGACCATTTGTAAAGCGCTTCTTGCAGCAAGAGCCTTTCAGAAGCGCTCTGAGGACCTAAGAGGACGCAGCGAAGTGGCCGAAATGGGGCGAAGTATGAGATCACAAAGATACGTCGGAGCAAGGCCTCGTTGAGACTTGAGAACCAAACTTAGAACTTTGAATTGTATGCGAGCTGAGAGTGGAAGCCAGTGAAGTTGTTTAGCCATGAATGTAGATATGTGTGAGAATCGAGGAAGACGGGCAATGAGCCTCGCAGGAAATCGTTTTTGACGAGGGTTCTTTATCATCTTTAAATGTAATACCATAAAAACCAAAGTGCAGCACAAACTGTTGGTCATTAACAGAACTTTAAACAATTATATTAGATTATTGACGTAGGATTTTATGCTGTTTTAAAACATTTTGACATTGATTGAATATAGAAATGATGTACGTTTGTTTATTCTACGGTAGTCTACCATGTTTGTACACCAAAATGCGGATAGCAATTGGTACAGTATATTAAAGAATATTCTTATATTATCTTATCTTTATTCAACCACATTCACTGCGTCAGCCTATTATGGTCCAATAGTCGGAGTCGAAGCTATTTTAATTACTGTCCTATCTGAATGAGATCATAACAGGACACTTCAGCTAATGATAGCTGGCACTTATAAATGACCTTTACGATGGTGTCTGCAGTGATTTGTTTTAAGGTCAACCTAAATGACCTGCGTGTCGACCAACTTTGACTTCTCTTTGATCGAACTGACAACGAAATTAATTACTGAAGTTATTGGATGATGTTGAAGAGCTGTTCGAAAGTAATTGGGATTAAAATATTGTGTCATTGTTCGTTTATTGTGTAAGATAGCCTAACTTATTATTGTTCTTAGAATGTAGGCCTAGTTGCAACCTTACCGACGCAGATAACATTTTGGACTATTATGGTGGTTTAACGTTTCAATGGTGTTAACAGATAGAACTCTACTAGCAAATATCAAAGAAAGGAAGATGAGGTACTATGGTCATATAATCAGGAAGGAAGATGACAACATGGAAAAAGACCCGATACAGGGTACAACACCGGGGGGAAGAGGAAGACCTTGCACGACATGGATGGATAACATTCGAACCTGGACTGGAATGATGTTGGAACAGATCACAAGGAGCACGGAAGATCGAAGAGGGTGGAAGAAGATTATTCATGATGCGGCCAACCCTCGTCACGAGGACGGCTGAGGAAGAAGAAGAACGTTTCAATTCGATTTGAACTGGGGCTGGATGGGCTAATGAAAAAAAACACCGACGGAATGAATCAGATAATATTTGAAAAAGTAGAACATACTGGGTCAATTAATTAACGTATTAAGTTAGAATGATCGCATGTGTGGACTAATAGATGGACTAAAAGATAGGCCAGAAAATCATTTAGTGAAGTGGCTAACGCAGGGACTAAAAGAATATCTGACAACGAGTAGATGTCGATGGATTTATGGGCCTCCACAAATGACGTCACAATTTTTGACGGGTTTTGACCCCCGTTCCCGCCCCTCGTCACGCGTCAACACAAAAGTGATGATTATGATTATATCCAGTAATAAAGGGACCTTGAAGACCTTCACAAATCGTCACAAATGTTGAAATGTGTTACCCACTCCCTCCCTCCCTCAAGGCCGTAGCCAGGATTTGATTTGGGAGGAGGGGTTCACCAATTTCCCTTCCTAAAAAACTGATGACCTTTTGACCTTTTTAGTCATCCGGCCGAAATCTTCGCACAATGTCACCAATTAATTAATTATATTATTTTTTTACAATTTTAGTTTACATTTCGGGGGTGTTTTCATGGTTTTATTTCATGGTTTTTACATCATGTGCTCGTAGATGCATTATATTTTTTACATTTTCCATTTCGGGAGGTGTTCAAACACCCAAAACACCCCCCCTAGCTACGGGCCGCGAATTCGTAGACCATACACTGATACGAGTCCGAAGCCCTGACTTACCGTAAACTCATTGAGATCTATTATTAGGTGAACCAATGACATCTGACCCAATTATACTGGCGCATTGCAGAGCAAAGAAAGGTTCATTTAAGAGAAAGTAAGTTCGCAAGCTTTTAACTGATAACGCGTATACTTGGGCAAAAGTAGCGGAGAGCGGAAAATTCTGTATGACTGTTAAGTATCTAATGACGACACTAACCCTAAACCTAACCCTAACGACCCTCACGACGCTAAACCTTAAGAATATAATGACGACCTCGACGACGCCAAACCTTATCCTACTCGAACGACACCAAGGTCTCCGATGCTGAAAATTTAATAATAAAGAAGGCGAAAGTTAGCTATAATTACCTGTGCAAAGCGTTC
The DNA here is from genome assembly GCA_949752735.1 of Lumbricus terrestris. Taxonomy (NCBI): domain Eukaryota; kingdom Metazoa; phylum Annelida; class Clitellata; order Crassiclitellata; family Lumbricidae; genus Lumbricus; species Lumbricus terrestris. Next base: position 8,789,813 of record OX457052.1, read on the forward strand.
GTCCATACATGAGGTCATTTTGTGAGAAAGTCTAGCCTAATAGCCAACAGAAACGTTTTATATTGCAATTCGTCCAAAATCGTTTTACCTTCCGCACATGTTGACTTGTTGACACTTTAAGAAAGGGATGGTGACATTGGTGAGACAGCGAAAGTTGATTGGTTGGGGTAAAAATAGATTCTAAAATCTGTATGAGTTTTACAGGCAAGTTTGACAGGCAAGTGAAGCCCTGGACTCGTATCAGTGTATGGTCTACGAATTCGCCTACGGCCTTGTCCCCCTCATGTGCGTGACGACATTTATGGACAGTCCCTTAGTATAATTATAACAGATGAAAATAACTGACGGCCTAACACAGTCGGACTATAAAAGGTCGAAAGATAGGCTATCTACAATAGCCAATCAGCTGATGGATGAGCAACGAATGGGTGTTTAGGCAAAGATGTCGAATCGACTGAGCGAAACTTAACGACCATTTAACCACAACGAAGACCAAAGTTGGATCTAATGAAGACGGACAAATGGACGAACAGAGACCAACTAATGTTCGCCTAGTCTTCCCTTTGGACTCATCTACCTACTCAAACCTCCGACGACTCCTTCTCGTCTAATTATACACTCGCTGGTGGTAACGGCGAAGCAAAAATAGCGCTACATGAAACGTGGGTCAATGTCGCGAACGGAATAGGTCAGCGGATCTAATCTTGGTATATGCTGCTTCTTTCTTTTTCTTCTTCTTCTTCTTCTTCTTCTTATTATTATTATTATTATTATTATTATTATTATTATTATTATTATTATTATTATTATTATTATTATTATTATTCTTCCTCTTCTTCTTCTTCTTCTTCTTCTTCTTCTTCTTCTTCTTCCTCCTCTTCTTCCTCTTCTTCTTTTCTTCTTCTTCTTCTTCTTCTTCTTCCTCTTCTTCCTCTTTTTCTTCTTCCTCTTCCTACTCCTCTTCCTCCTCTCCCTCTGCCTCTTTCTCTTTCTCGTTTTCTTTCTCCTCCTCATCTTCCTCCTCCTCTTCCTCTTCCTCTTCTTCTTCCTCCTCCTCCTCCTCCTCCTCTTCCTCTTCCTCCTTCTCCTCCTCTTCCTCTTCCTCTTCCTCTTCCTCTTCCTCTTCTTCTCCCTCTTCCTCCTCTTCCTCTTCCTCTTCCTCTTCTTCCTCTTCTTCCTCTTCTTCCTCTTCTTCTTCCTCTTCCCCTTCTTCTTCCCCTTCCTCTTTCCCTTCTCCTTCCCCTTCCCCTTCCCCTTCCCCTTCTTCTTCTTCTTCTTCTTCTTCTTCTTCTTCTTCTTCTTCTTCTTCTTCTTCTTCTTCTTCTTCGTCTTCGTCTTCGTCTTTGTCTTCGTCTTCGTCTTCGTCTTCTTCTTCTTCTTCTTCTTCTTCTTCTTCTTCTTCTTCTTCTTCTTCAATTTTCTTCTTCTTCTTCTTCTTCTTCTTTTTCTTCTTCTTCTTCTTCTTCTTCAATTTTCTTCTTCGTCTTCTTCTTCTTCTTCTTTTTCTTCTTCTTCCTACTCCTCTTTCTCTTCCTCCTCCTCCTCCTCTTCTTTCTCCTCCTCCTCCTCCTCTCTTCTTCCTCTTCCTCTTCCTCTTCCTCTTCCTCTTCCTCTTCCTCTTCCTCTTCCTCTTCCTCTTCCTCTTCCTCTTCCTCTTCCTCTTCCTCTTCCTCTTCCTCTTCCGCTTCCTCTTCCTCTTCTTCTTCTTCGTCGTCTTCTTAAGCGAACCTGATGTTCCGATGTTATATTACATGTATATCCGATGACGGGCGTAGATCTGCTGCCTCAGCCGTTGCCTGCTTAGCTGTTGGCTGCTCAGACTACTCCGCCGCAGGCCTCGGCTGATCGATGACCGCTTGGATGACTGGTCCGTTTTAGTCGTCGGCTTTTATCACGTACACGACAGCTGCGCACACCTCTGCCGCCGCTGCACCACCAGCGACGACGCCGGTAAATCCGCCAAACAAGATGGCCGTCGTTAGGGGGCGGGGCGTCGATTGGTGTTCATGGAGAATCGCACTAAGTGGAGAACGAACGAGTCTAAGATGAAATGGAGATGAGTGTTCTTTGATGAATCAAGTAGAACATGCTAAAGTGAAGAGAACGATTTGAATGACCTCTACAGCTTTGACCTAGCATGTCCTGAGGAACCTTTTTCTACCTCTAGCAAAAACCACCTATAACTTGCGACCTAGACCACACCCTTTTGTTCTACCAGTTAAAGATGTTAGAAACTTTATTCCGTGGGTTCTCTTTGACACCCATTAATGACATTGTTATCTTCACATTATTTTGCTGTTTACTTTTAAAGTTTATTGACATGTAACTGGGTGCGGTGTGTCACCCTGATTTGTCTAATTAAACGAAGATTAATAAACCCTGGAGAATGTCCTATGTCATTGGCCACTGGAACCTTGTAGACGTATACTCCACCTCCACCTATGATAACCACTGCTGCCACAACTGAGACTACCACTAAAAGAACCGCCACTAATAAGAACATCACCGTCAATACCACCATCGCCAAGAGTCTAAGACTACCACCAACATCACTACAGCTTCCATTATGACTGACACTACTACTATAGCGCCACTGCTATTATCCTACCATACCACCGCTTCTACAGATACTGCTACTTGGGGGAACCCGGTAGCGCACTGGATAACACGCTGGCGTAGAGAGTGAGAGGTAACGAGTTCGAGCCCCCGTTGGACGGAGATGCTTTTGAAAGCTGCTATTAGCGCCGTGTATTGCAGGGCAATGCAGGCTGTCTGTTCAGTTAGTAATTAAGTTTGATGTTAATTAAGATTACTGCCTAACTTGTTGTGTACATGTAAAACGCAGTGCGTTTGCAGGAGCTTCATTAAAGAAGCGATCTATAGGCTAATTATATTGTAGGACTCTATACATGCAGTTCTTCCTAAAACAGTCTTAGTCAATCTTGCGCTATAAAACTATCCCTCTGTCGAAGTGATTAGTAGCAAGTCGGAAGTGCCAAGCACCACGAAAGTTTACAAGAGCGGTCTTTATTTTTAGCACTATGCCAGATATCGAAAAAAGTCAGAATTCTGTACGTTTCTTCTGTTTCTATCGGTGAATAAATAAGTCGTCGGATTTTATCACGTGCACAACAGCTGCGCTGTCATAAAAATTAATATCTCATACAGAACCTGAAATAGTCAAATTTGCATTCACCCAATGTTGTTGAGTCATGGGCATACACGATTGAAACAGCCGTTTGCCGCTGGTATTCACATGAAGCCACCGTAGGATACAAGCTAAATGATTGGAACGGATCCAGTTTATCAAGGTGAGTTATGTCGTCAATTCATGGACTATAATTGTTGGTTTAAATGTTAGGATCGTCTAGAAAATTCAGGCATCCAGAAATACTTGATTTCTTTCTAGTATTTAGGTGAGTGACTTCGGTGACTTACCTCTGGTATAGCAAACTTCAACAGTCGAGAGAGAAATTGCTTCAGGATTGGGTCCATTTTGTTTCTATTGTTTGTTCTGTAAAATGCGGTATACCCTAGCTGTGGACTAACTGCTGAAAGCCTCCGTTTTGAACTGTCTTGGACCCTATGTCTCGGTCTCGGTCTTGACGTTTTAAGTCTCACATACAAGTCTGACTACTACCTCTACAACTAGTTCTACTATTACTACTACAACTACTATTACTACTGCTATTGCTACTGCCACTGCTATGCTATAGTATACCGTTACCGTTACCGTTACCACAACCACCACAACCACCACCACGACTACTACGACTACTACGACGACGACTACGATTACTACCACTACCACTACCACTACCACTACTACTACTACTTTGGGACAGGCAGAATTATATATCAAGGCTTCTTGCTTTAATCAAGAGGTGCATTTGTATAACAACTCCCTGCACGTCGCACCCCATGTATACCCTACATGTACATGACGTTACAGTATAATTACGACACGCTTGATCGCCTTGCTCGTCAACTGGTCGGAGGTCAAGAGGGCAGAGGTCAGTGTGGATTAACTATGGGTTCATGCGGGCATTGAACCGCGAATGAATGAACGATCGACTCTGGTCTAAGACGACATGTCACCGAAACAACTTCGTGCGTAGAAAGTAGAAAGTCTATTTTAATGGAACATGTCGTTGATCAATCTAGTACTGGAATTAGGTTGTCGAGCCAGAAAACCAAATACTTGTACTGTTGTACACGTGTTCTGTACAGACTGTATAAGACTGTATAGTGTATACCGATGTGCAGGTTATGCAATGTAATTTAATGTGATTTAATATAATATTCTTTAATCATTCACGTTAACAGGTACATGGATAAAATCCGTCAAGAGAATAAATTATGTATTCAAAGTAACAGTCAACAGGAATAATAAATATAATAATTATTTGCGTGTTATATATATATATATATATATATATTATATACATATATATATTTTGGACGCCATAATTATTATCCAAAAAGAAATTTTAGGGCCTACTGCTGTAGCTCGTGTAGCAAACGATTCATAGGTAGATGAAATGGTAGCAGTGTATCCAAGCTGTATGCATTGCATGTATAGGCCTATACGCATGCACGCGCGTACGTATAGACTAGTTGCAAACGCGCATGGTGTATGATAAGAAAGTCTCGATATTCGGAAGACCTTGATGTATATCTGAGAACTGGGCTCCTATCCAGTGAAGGATGGGTTTTTGTTGTTCTGAATAAATGAATTGAAGTCCTATGCCAGTTGTTGAGTGACAGAGCGAGTTGAAGGGGGAGTGGCGGAAGGGGATGGAATGGGATGGGAGGGAGATGGATAATTGGATATGTCAGAGGTGCTCCCAGTGCGAAGAACTCCTGGAAAAAGAAAAGTCATATGACAACGGGCAGAAAAAGTAAAACATCCAGATAAAATCTGAGCAAGAATAATAGCATAGGAACGCCATTCCATGGGTGCACCGTAAAGGGCAGACAGAAGCAAAGGCGCGATGTTGGACTGTGTCAGTTCGAGATCGTGCACGGTACAAGCAGATCATGACGGTCTAAAGAGCGGAGAGGACAAATTACTTGAAGCTTAGGCGTATACTTTTAAATCAAATAAAATGTATTATGAACCTGCCAGGCGACATGAAACATCTCATGTACACGCATGAATTCATTTGGTGCACAAATTATTAATTAATTGTCAGTTGTCATTTAACTGCTATTAATAAGATTTTCTTGATTATCTATGTTTTCGTGTAAATGTATGAATTTTTTGTCATGCGCAATTGCGTTTTATTTTGCGTCAGCTAACGTGCATCTAGCTTCCTACCCCACCTAATGTGATTTTCTCTTTGCGTGGATACGCGTCAACACTCACAACGCGCAAGCGATTTCCGCATTTAGTGGCATCATACGTAGTCTGGCGTCAGGAACCTCCGGAAGTGGCATACATTACGGCGGCGCTGGGTCGCAGACTATATGGCGGGTGACGAGCACAGATTAGGAATCATACGCACTTGGACGCTTCCGCTCTAACGTTTCCTGACCCGCAAGAACTTATATAGCGCAAGGTCACCGACTCGAAATCGGAAACCGCGGTAGCAACACGCCATCATGCGACTGATGGATGCAATAATCCGGACGAAGTATAATGGCGGACACCGAAAGGCGGGAACAAACATGCACATTCCATTGGGAAAATGTAATGTTCCGATGGAACGCGACTTGGTGATCCTGCTGTTGTAATCATTAGCCGCGTACTTGTGCTTTCGTTTCTCATCTTACAGACGGTGTTTTCTAGAAATATTATTATTGGATATTATTTTTATACGTCGTATATGTGTTATTTCATCGTGTGTTGGATCGGCTATGCGTGTCGTGCGTATAAGAGATAATGTTTCATGTCAGCGCTGGTTGTCTTTGTATTGTCGTTTCGACTTCTGATGTATGTACGTTCGTCGGTGTGGGCGTTCGCGCATCGGGGTCGTACAGAATCGATGGAATCAATGACTGCACGCGGTGTAACGTGGTGTAATCTAGCAGAAGCAACGTATAGCCTCGGAATCGTTGGAGTCTTTAAAGTAACGGCTATATGAATTCTGATTGATTGATTGATTGACTGACTGACTGACTGACTGATTTATTGATTTATTTGTTTGTTGATTACTTGATTGATTGATTGACCGACTGATTTATTGATTTATTTGTTTGTTGATTACTTGATTGATTGATTGACTGGCTGACTTACTGACTTTTTGTTGATTGATTGATTTATTTGTTTGTTGATTGATTGATTTGTTTGTTTGTTGATTGATTTGTTTGTTGATTGATTGATTGATTGATTGATATGCAAAAGTGTTACTATAAGCACCGTGTGCAGCGTTTGATTGATTGATTGATTGATTAATTGATTGGGGCCCTTGCCCTTTAACGTGGTTAACAAGCTAAACTAATGAGATATCCATTTAAAAACTGCAATTTGGTATAAATAAAGAATGGGGCAATAAAACGTTATCATCAATATACCCAGTGGCGTAGCAAGGTCTTGGGGGGCCCCTGTGCAGAGCTTAGGTGGTGGGCCCTTAAATGATTGAAACCCCATTCTATTTTAAACCACAAAGCTGTGCAAAACGCCTGGTTCCGTTACGAAATTTGCATATTTAACACCAAAGTTAAATGAAAATTAACTAGCCACATATTTTTTATTTTAACAAATTTATGTAATGAAATATATTCTTCTCCATATCAGCAGAGAAAAAATGAACTACCGGTGGAATACCATAGAAAAGTAATCACAAAAATTGCTTCATATCCTGAAGTAGGCCTATTAATCATCAATCACCCATAGGCCCTACTTAAATTCCCCACGCTGTTGGGTTTGCTGATTAAAAGAGCGGGAAAATGTAACGAATTTTGCAAGTGTGAAATGACTCAATCAAGTCTACGGCTAACCTTCTTCTAATTCCGAAATGCTAAAATGCTCGCTAGCGCGCCTTCTCTTGTGCAAAAATATCCACCACTTTTGAGGTGTCAGGCCTGGATCCATTGGTGATGTAACTGCTACCGTAGACTCTGAAGTTCGAGGCCTACTCGGCTCAGTTTCAATATCCATGTTAACCACCATCTCTGCACTGATCAACACGGAATTCGATTCTGCCCCATGTCTGATGTAGTCATCGGTGCAAGCTCACTCTCCGCAGGCATCATACATGCGGATTTTTTTGCATTTTGGCGGTCATCTTTACCCGTTCTTTTCGTGCTTGTCGTTTAGCAGCGCCACTTAAATAAGACTTAGCATAACTTGGGGGACAGAAAGAGTGCCGTACGAGAGTTTAAAAATATACAATTTCCAAGTAAATGCAGTTAATAGTTTATCCTTCATAAACTTCACATTTTACTACAAAGATAATAAATTTTAAACGCGTCTGCGTAGACGATGACACAATTATGTTTATACGTCAGTACAACTACTTCCGGCCAAAGACTCCGGCTGAAACCCAAATTACTGGGTGTGTACGCTGTAGATGTAGTTTTGAATACATTATGAATATCCTTAAAGTAAAAAATTGACTCTGACCCGGGGGGCCCCTGACAGCCGGGGGCCCTCGTGCACTGCACAGGTTGCACGCCCTATTGCTACGCCACTGAATATACCACGCAAATTTAACAGTTAATACTGTCATGGGCGAACGGATAACGGGAAAAATTGCATGAAAAATGTGTTTAAGGAACTTGGAAACACAGGGGACTTGGGCGATTGGGGGGTGGCGCATAGACCTTGTCCACACTCGTTACGCGGTTGTTATATACGCTAATGAACAGAATGGGTCAACTTGTCTATAATAGCGCTTCTTCAGAACCTCACAGAAGCGTTCTCACGCAGCTATCTCTGCAGTCTGGTGGAATAAAACGCGTCTTTAACGTTCGAGAAATGTAATGCAATCAGCATTATGTGTAACCTAGGAATGGTCAGCCCTAAATCGTATGGCGCCCCTAGAAAAATCATACATTTGTCGTCCTCCAACAGTGCTTATAGTAACACTTTTGCATAGCATATATATATCTAAGTCAATTATAAACAGAGACTTTTCTAAACAAGGACTTTTATGAACTTTTGTAGTAAAAGTATATATATATATATATATATATATATATATATATATATATATATATATATATATATATATATATATGAAGCCCTTTAGCCTATGCTGCTATGCATGTTGCTTAAACTAACTGATTAAGCAAACAATTGGCCTAATTAATCATGTATAGAGTTCGACAGAATTTTGAGGTCGCAGCAGGAGGCAGCAGAAGAAGAGAATGGAGAGAGACCTGAAGTCTCTCAGTTATACAAGAAAGAAGATAACACATATTCACAGTGATCAAAGCAAGTGCATCTGTATGGCTGACCCCCTTCTCATGGAAGGGATTAATTAAAGTCCAAAGAAGATATACGGGACTTCCTTCAGACTATGGTTTGGCCAATCAATCTGACTAATTCCAATACTTTCAATACTTTCAATCCTCTCTTCATACGCCTCATGCATGCACACTCCATGTATTGCATTCATCTATACATACATACATACATACATACATACATACATACATACATACATACATACATACATACATACATACATACATACATACATACATACATACATACATACATACATACATGCATGCATGCATGCATACATACATACATACATACATACATACATACATACATACATACATTACATTACATACATACATACATACATACATACATACATACATACATGCACACATGCACACATGCAGTCATACACACATACATACATACACACATACATACACACATGCATACACACATGCATACATACACGCGTGACAGTTCAAAGACGGGCAAAGACGCATACAGACGTGCTGCAGAGAAGCTGCATATATTCTCGAGTGGAGTGAATGAATCGCTGACAAACTGTGTTCTATGATCCCGATGCATTAAGTCGATCCGCACTCACACAGATGCGACTTCCATCCATCCATCCGTCCATCCGATCACCGATGAATGGCTTCAGCAGTCAGTTGCTGCTGCTGCTGTTTCTGCTGTTGCTGTTTCTGCTTCCACAGGGAGCGGGAACTATCCTCTTGGCGCCAGGACGCCATCCGCACAAACGTGTTCGGATAACTCGAAAACGTGCGCGCGAAAATCTTTATTCCATCTATTTATAGAAGCGAATAAAAACTGCACACATGTAGACGCAAGTTCATGCTGCCTCCTCCTCCTACTTATCCAGGCACACTTGAGTAATTACCGCGTGCAATAAAAATTCGCGCAGTCTATCATCAATAGAAGCCTTTGAAAGATCGAAAACAATGCGACAGCAAAACCGCATTGTTCAAAAGACGTAGACAATGCCGGACGACATGAACATGATATACTGGGACCATTGTGTACCGCACAGCGCGGTAATCTTCTTTAGTGGGCGACGTGATGCATGATCTATGTTCGCGGAGGAGGAGGACGCAGGCGGTGACGTGCGAGCCGATCGTTTGCCCGGCCATTTATACATTCTCGCTCGCACTTTCGACGTTTATTTTTGGCGGATACGCATAAACCTGCGCTCCACGAGCTCCTAATAAGGCGATGTCCAGCTTGTTTATCCGTGTGTGTCTGTCTGTCTGTCTGTTTGTGTTTCTCTGGTCTTACAGGACCATGGCCCTGCCTGGATATCTGATTCTGTCCATTCTTCTGCTTTCTGAAGTTCTGTAGGATGTAGATTATGCCTAGTAATCACGTGCAAATGATTTTAAGAGAAGATAAGAATATTCTTTAATATGCCAATTGTTGCTATCCGGATTTTGGTGCACAGACAAAGTGTAGCAAACGTAGCCTACATTCAATTTAGATGCATTCCGTATCTTTCTCTCTCTTCCTCCGTCCGTCCGCATGGGCGGAGTTTGGTTTCCGTTCTTGGAGGGGGGGGGCTAAAAAAATTGGGGGGGGGGGAGGCTGAGACTCGGTCCAGAAAACGCGAGAAATATTTTCCCGGCACAAAAGTTGATGACTTTTTTTAGTCATTCGCATGTTTCGTGTGGGAGGCTAAGCCCGAGAAAAGATACCATTTACAAGGTAAAAAATTCTGGGTCTTCTTGGGGGCTTAGCCCCCCAGCCCCTGATAAACTCCGCCCATGTCCGTCCGTCCGTCCGTCCGTGTGTCTGTCTGTCTATCTCTCTCTTTCTCTCTATCTGTCTCTCTCTCTGTATCTTTGTCTCTGTCTGTCTCACTCTGTCTATTTCTCTGTCTCTCTCTGTATCTCTGTCTCTCTATCTTTCTGTCTCTCTCTCTCTCTCTCTCTCTCTCTCTCTCTCTCTCTCTCTCTCTCTCTCTCTCTCTCTCTCTCTCTCTCTCTCTCTCTCTCTCTCTCTCTCTCTCTCTCTCTCTCTCTCTCTCTCTCTCTTCTCTCTCTCTCTCTCTCTCTCTCTCTCTCTCTCTCTCTCTCTCTCTCTCTCTCTCTCTCTCTCTCTCTCTCTCCTCGTCCTGCAGCAAGTTCCGCTGAATAACAATAACATTGTATAGGTGGTCTCGAGTTACTAAATTATATTAAAGACCCTAATTATTGCCAGACAATAATGTGCTCTGCAGCCACACGGTAGTATCTGGTTGTCAAGCACTCGTTTAAGAGTTTCTCTGTAAGACACAATCATAATAGCAGTCATTGTGTCCTCTTACAATAATGTGGTTAGAAAACTTCTATGTAGACATAATATTCAGCTGCAGTGTGGTTTCGTTCCGTGCTATCAGACACTTGCTTCTAGTTGCTGTAAAGATAATGTCTGAACGTAGCGCTGCAGAGTGTCTGTTGGTAGAATACGACCAGTGTGGCCGTCTCAGCGATAGCGCTGCTCACAAGATGGTGTCTGGTCTGCAAGCGTGAGATATGGCGGCGCGCGCATCAATGCCACGCAGCAGACAACATTGCTTTTACTCTCAAGATGTGTTTGCATTCTTCTGGCTCCGTCTTAATCTATAAGTCGCTCCAGTCTCTGTCCATTAGACAAATGTCGGTCTGTCCGTCTTTGTAAGTGTCTGTCTCTCTGTGTGTCTTCCTGTCTGTCTGTCTCTGTTCGTCTGTGTTTGTCTCAATCTATATGTCTGCCTCTGTCCGTCTTTGTCTCTCTCTTTCTCTCTTTTTCTCTCTCTCTCTCTCTCTCTCTCTCTCTCTCTCTCTCTCTCTCTCTCTCTCTCTCTCTATGTCTCTCTGTCTCTCTCTTCCTGTCTGTGTCTGTCTTTGTCTATCTATGTCTGTCTTCCTGTATTCCTCCCCATCTGTGTCTGTCTCTCTCCGTCTCTGTCCCTGTCTCTCTCTCCCCTCTCTATTTATCTATCTGTCTCACTCTTTGAGGTCCGTCTGAATGCGTGTGATTTATCACGGTCGTTGCGTTGTTGTATGCGTGCCTCCACCGCCTCCACCGCCATCGTTGGACCCTTATCACCGGCATCCAATCGCCGTTGCTTTTATCGCGATCGAATCGGAGGAGTCGGAGCAGTCGGTCTCTCGTCCCTATAGCACCACCGACCACGCTCTCGTCCCTTCGTTCGTTCCTGGTCGCCAAGGATTCCAGCAAAGGAGGAGAGGAAGGGGGTCAGGCATTGTGGTCATCGTCATCAGCCTCTTCCGACTCCCGTCTATAGTGCATGGATGGTGCAGCGTGTCTTTCTCGTGCTATAGCGTGGCGTGTAAGTTGGGCTTGTTTTTCGTTGGTGACGGCGGCCTGCTATTATAGTATACGAGGAACAATGACGGCCGTGCAACGAAGTCTTTTGCGGCGACGGAAGTTGTGTGGTGTGAATAATGCATGCCATTTGCTGGCGGTTGAGAGATAATTTAGCTAATCGAGAAGAATTGATCGGGAGAAAGGGAGGGATTATGGTCGGGATCGGGGGCTGGGGGGTGGGTGGAGAGCAAGTCAGTTGAAACGAGCATTGTAACACACTGCGCCTACTATAGGACGACACGTATTTGAGACAGGGATATATTATAGTCTGTATTTGTGTGTGTGTTTGTGTGTGTGTATATACATATAATTATACATATGTGCGTATCTGTATATATATATGCATGTATATATATACACATGTGGATGTTCATATTATTGATACATGCAGGTCTATATTTACATCTATGCATACAAATGTATTTTATATATGCCTATCTGTACACGTGTGTATAATATAATATAGGTCTTCAATGACTCTTCTCAATGTACAACGGACATAATTTTATGTTGCTATAGAAGTAGGCCTATTAGAAGCATGTACAATGTTTGTACATACATGCATGGGCCTATATATTTTATTTATATAAGTTTATATCTGTACCGATATAATGTACATGTATTTTATGCACACTGTGGATATGGATGCTTGAATAATTACATGCATGGACTCTTATATAATTGTGTGTGTTTGTGTGTGTGTATGTGTGTGTATGTATTGTGTGTGTCTGTTGTGTGTGTGTGTGTGTGTGTGTGTGTGTGTGTGTGTGTGTGTGTGTGTGTGAATGAGTGTGTGTGTGTGTGTGTGTGTGTGTGCGCGAGGCTGCATAATTATGCATGGCCGTTATGTTCGTAATTATAGTTAGATCCGTGTAATAGCCTGTGTAGTCTTGTGTGTGTGTATCTTGATAGAGGATGATAATCGGCTTACGCGATCTACGACGAATCTAATGCGACGATGCATGCATGGCTCTGCAGAGGATGAAAAGATTCAGCGTCTGGCAGCGTCTGGATAAATCAGGACAGAATCGACACCATCACGTGTTACAATAATAATAATAATAATAATAATAATAGGCAGCAGACGGTTCCTGGAAATCTGTGACTGCAGAAGAAGGATGAAATCAGTTGGAGGAGGCCGCATATGGAATAATATTCCATAGTCACTTTGCGACATGACACAATGCCTTTACGACGCATTGCACGCACACATTGCACAGCGGCAGCAACTCGTCCAAGGATCTCTATTTATCTGTAGCATATATGTACATTGAATGCGTTTTTATTTTCACACACGTTTCTCTTCCTATAATACAGAAACTCCAGATTAAATTCACGACTATAATTATTATAGTCGTGATTATTATAGTCGTTATAGGCCTATAGTTGCGAGGGTCTATGTGTATTCTCATACACAAATCCTAGGAGGGTAATAGGTCACCTTATACGACTCAAGCGTTAAAATCCGCGGTTACTTCAAGAAAGCCGACTATTTGAGGCAACTCTGAGCAAGCCGGGCGGTGATAGTTTGTGAAGGCGGAAGTCCTCTGCGCCATCAATTAGCGAGCAGTAGCGTCAACATTAGCAGCAGCAGCAGCAGCAGCAGCAGCAGCAGCAGCAGTAGCCGAGCAAGAATAACTGTAGTCTACGAAGACACTCTTATTTCATGGCGACGCCGCCGTCTTCCATAGACCCGGTCTACGCGAGCATCGCTGCGATTCTGTGGTCGGCCATCGCGGCCAGCCTGACGGTCGACAGCATCGCTGGATTTAAACTACCGGAAGGTAAGAGAATTGATGCTCTAATTGGTCGGTATGGATCGTGGCATTGATGGGGAGTCCCATGCAGTTTGTATGTACACTTGTTATGGCGCTCCTTCAAGCTCCCTACTCATTGGCGCTTCCGACTACTGTATGTAACAGAGCGGACACTACATCGGAGTTTCACGCCGAAGCCCTTAGTCCTTGATGTGCCATGAGGTCCCGTATGCACTTTGGTGTTGGGGGAGTTTCTCACTTCCAATCAGTCAGTGGGTCCCTGGACATGAAAAATCACCGAGGTGCTTGTCCGCCATGACGGCACGAATGACGTAATTGACAAATCCAATATGGCCGCCATCGGCCATATTGGAAAATTTATCTTTCTCATTTCTTACAGTATATGCACGTGCAATACCTCTAATGGTACTGATTCAGGTAGGTAGAATTCATTTCTGATATTGTTTTTGTCATCGGGGGTCATCTTGAGGTCATAAGGTCATGGTCAAGGTCATTTTTTCATCCTTTTTATTTCTTACAGCTTATGCACGTGTAATACCTCTAATGGTACTAATTCATGCATGTAGAATTCATTTATGATATTCTTAGTGTCATCAGAGGTCATCTTAAGGTTATATGGGACAAGGATCACCTGAGCAATTGCGAGTGAAGGACTTGCCCAAGGTCCCTATGCGGCGACTTGAGGTGGATTCGAACCTGCAACCCTTCGGCTGCAAGGCAACGACCATATCCACTACACCACCGTGACCACAGTGCAGTGTGAGGATTGTAAAAGAAAAGACTGCTGCAATTGCATGGGGAGACTTTAAGCCGCGTAAAGTTGGATATTTGTTACCTCGGTAAATCACGCCATGGGACAAATAAACTACTAAACACTGCATGACAATGCACAGCTGCACACACTGACGTTTTTTGGTGTGCATGCATGGGTAAGTTTTTAGCAGTTTATTTGTCGCATTCAAAAAACGGAGAAGCTTTCATTAACTGCTCGTAAACTCCGTGGAAACGATCACCCTGTGGAAGTGGGGGGATGGTGGTCAATAAAGGTATAACTGTGTGGTCCTAAAAAAGACTATAATTATGGGTTGAACTACCCCCCCCTCACCGATATTTCTTACCCTCGATTGGAAGCCCATGTTTGATCGTTGCAAATGCATGAAGTACAGAGCTTGCACGTGTGTTTTAACGTTTTGTGATATACAGGGAAGCCCTCGTAGTGTTGTCAGGAGGTGCATGGCAGAGTTAACACTGCACGCTCTCTAAAGCAAGATGAATTAAGGGTTTAATTAAAGGTTTCCGATTTTGTGGGGCTTTGCATTGCACTCTTTTAGCTTCATGTGATAGATGGGAGAACATTATGTGTCTTAGGTCTATGTATACATACATGTACGTACATACATAAATGTACGACTCTCGTAGATTTAAAGGAAGTTACATTAATGTACGTTGTGAGTTAAAACGTCTGTCTTATCGTCTTGTCATAACCGGAAAACGTTTTGGGGTTGTAGGAAGCAGGGGCGGATCCAGGAATTTTCGAAGGGGGGGGCCAAAAAATTTTGGGCTGGGGTCGGAAAATTTTTCGTTGATCTTTCGCTGAAAAACCTGATGAACTTTTTTAGTCGTTTTTGGCCGAAACCAGAGTTTAATTTAGCCCCCACCTCTGGGGGGATTGAGGTTTCCGGAGGGGTAGATAATTGACCGTCTGAAGACAATCATGAGGCGCGCAGCACCGAGAGTGGTAGGGGAGGGGTGTGGGGAGGGGATATGCCCCTCCCCACCAGAAACTTTTTGAATTTTCACATTGAAATGGTAGCATTTTAAGCTGTTATCTTAACAAAATAGCTGTACTTTTCAGTGCTTATAAGAGTGCCATAAGGTCTCAATAAATATAGACTTTACTTAAAAACTTCTTTCCCGAAAACTAGATGTTCTTTTTTAAATAATCCGCCAGAAATCTTCAAAAAGGGTGTTCAATTTTCCTTCCCAAAAAAACTGATGACTTTTTTGGTCATCCGTGCGAAATGTTAAAAAAGGTGTTTAATTATTCGTCTAAAATTATTTTATTATTCAGCAGTTTAACGTCGTCCTATGACATCAATGGCCGTTGACGACAATACAATGAAAAATACGTCTAAAAAGAGTGACGACTTTTTAGTCTTCCGTGCGAAATTTTCAAAAAAAGGTGTTCAATTTAGAATAAAAAAACTGATGACCTTTTGTAGTCATCCGTGCGAAATCTTAAAAAAGGTGTCTAATTTTTCGTCTAAAAAGAGTGTTGACTTTTTAGTCTTCCGTGCGAAATTTTCAAAAAGAGGTGTTCAATTTAGAATCAAAAAACTGATGACTTTTTGTAGTCATCCGTGCGAAATCTTGAAAAAGGTGTTCAATTTTTCGTCTAAAAAGAGCGATTACTTTTTAGTCTTCCGTGCGAAATTTTAAAAAAGGTGTTCAATTTGGCTTCCCAAAAGCTTCCCAAAAGCTTATAAATTTTTAGTGAACCGTCAGAAATCTTCAAAAAGGTGTTCAATTCTCCTTCTAAAAAACTGATGACTTTTTAAGACTAGAATAAATAAAATACTTCCCACTACTGAATGAAATATAGTAAGATATAAATAAAAACAAGGAGTAAACATGTGTTATCATTCACCGCATTTTCTTGCACATATGGACTAAACTCAAAACCTAACATGTTTCGCCCTGAAATTTTTTGGCATCTGCAAAAAACAAATTACATCCCAAAAACTGTTGTTAGTGTTAACTTGATTTGTAATTAATAGTTAGTTGTACTTAGTTATAATTGTGTTTATTGGTGTAAATGTTTTTACAATTTACTACGAATATATACACGAATAACATACATTGCATGCCATAAATCATAGTTGGATACTGTTGAAAGATTGTTTCATTTCGATGCCTTATATAAAGACAATGCAATTGCGTGAGAGACTTTGATTAGATTTTAATTACATTTATACATTATTTTTATTATAGGTTTTAATTACATTTATACATTAATTCTCCTGTGCATGACTGACACCCTGAAATTTTTTTTGGGCCACCATGGATGGGGGGGCCACGTCCCATGGTGATTTGAAATGGGGGGGGCCATGGCCGGATTGGCCCCCCCTGGATCCGCCCCTGGTAGGAAGATAGATAACAGATAGATAACAAATAGATAACAGATGGATAACAGAATAACAGATAGATAACCATTATAGATAACAGATAGATAACCATTATAGATAACAGATAGATAATCACTATAGATAGCAGATAGATGACAGATAGATAGCAGATGGATAACCATTATAGATATAACAGATAGATAGCCATTATGGATTATGGATAACGGATAGATAACAGAATAACAGATAGATAACCATTATAAATAACAGATAGATAATCACTATAGATAGCAGATAGATGACAGATAGATAGCAGATGGATAACCATTATAGATATAACAGATAGATAGCAATTATGGATTGTGGATGACAGATAGATAACAGTGCCTCTGATCAGTGTGCACTGTGAGAGGCGTTTTATAAATTCATAGATGCAATACAAGCAGATGTATAACATATCGTTAGCAGATAGATGATAGATGGAAAAGAGATAGTTGACAGATAGACAACATTTAGACAAAGAAAAGTAACAGATGGATAACGGATATAACACATAGATAACAGATATATTAACATATAGATTAACAAATAGATAAACAGATATATCAACAGATAGATTAACATGCAGATAGATTAGCAGATAGATTAACAGATACATTAACAGAGAGATTAACATATAGATTAACAGATAGATTAACATATGGATTAACAGATAGATAAAGCAGCTAAACGACAAATATAAGAGATAGATAAAGGATAGTTACCAGATAGACATCAGATGAATGATTTATAGATAACAGATAGAAAACATGCATATGTATCCCATAATATATAATTATATATACAAAAGATAGTTAACAGAAAAATAACCGATAGTTAACAGATAGACAGCAAATAGAGAACGGATAGAGAACAGAGGGATAGCAGATAAACGACTGCAGTTAGATAACAGATAGATTATCAGATAGACAGCAGAGAGAGATGACAGATAGACAATAGATATGGCAGATGGATGGATTGCAGGAATAATGCCGATTTGCACAGCTTCAAGAAGAACTTCTTCATTCCCTGAAGTGTCATTCGTCAGTGACAAAAGCCATAACCGCACTGCAATGCACCATTGCACCAATAAGGCATCTTTTAAATCTAGCAATTTCCTTTAGCTAAAACTAATCGATCAACATAGTATATTATAGTATATTGACAGCTTAGTGAGGCAGGTTTTCTTCTAAGGACGTATTTATCTCTCATCCGAGCAATAGCACTTCGTGAAATGTTTTTTAAAAATGTTTAAAAGAATCGGGATAAGATAGCTTTTAGCTATACCTTATCCCGATTCTTTAATACGGCCGCGATACGGCGCTAGGTAAATTATTTTTATTTTTGCCTCGATGTATTTAGGATCCCTCAGGGACTTTATTATGAGAGGAGAATTTTTACTGCAGAAAGGAGTTGATGGCAGTAATGTCAAGACCACAGGAAACAGGAAACGATGGCTTTAAACAGCATTAAGTATCGAAACAACTCTGTTAGAAGGCAAGTCGTTCAACGACTGTTTGTACAAGTATTATAGAGGGAATGTCAATTGACCGAGTTTTTATCAATTGCCTCAAGATACGAAGGAGAATGAAAATCTAAGGCATATCAAGACTACTCCGGATAGAAAATATATAAATGAGTATTTAATACCAATTGACTTGACTGGGTGTCATTTATTTGTACCCATCAGCACCAACTGACTGCAGGCGTCAGGAACCGATGATGATGATGATGATATTGATGATGATGATGATGATGATGATGATGATGATGATGATGATGATGATGATGACGACGATGACGATGACGATGACGATGACGATGATGATTCGTTTGCTGTTAATCGTAAACGAAGCTTAGCACCTTATCAGTCCATCACCCGTGAGAACAGACTAGAGGTGAGGAAAGTGACGTACATGTATATTGCCTTGGCCGGTTCTTCTTCTGCCTGAGACTGATTTGTTTACCATATCTTTCTCTAATTGTCGGATACACTTTCCTCCAACTATTACCTCTGTTTCCTTGAGAGCCGCATGATTTTCTCTACTGGCCTATATCATCTTAGTGGTCCGTTTGAAGAAGATGACAAGATCTGTAATGATAAGATCTCTGTCGTCGTCGTCATCATCATCATCATCATCATCAATCATCATCATCATCATCATCATCATCATCATCATCATCATCATCATCATCATCATCATCATCATCATCATCATCATCATCATCATCATCATCATCATCATCATCATCATCATCATCATCATCATCATCATCAACAACAACAGCCCACGCCATCATCAGCAGACGATGTCATCCTCTTACATTGTTTTCCATCGTATTCCATTGCACGGAAAGTGGGTTGATAGAAGGATGTCGGTACCCTCGTTCATCTCTCTCTTCCGTCCCCTCTGCAACTCTGCATCCCCACAAGCCCTCCCTCCAACCCCTCCTGAGGGAAGAGGACCTGCGTTCCTCCGTCTCTCCCCCCCCAAACCTCCGCGTCCCTCCCTCCAATCCATTGACGTCACGGTCCTTTCTTCCTCGCTTCCATGCACAACAGACTGCAGTCTTCTCCGAACAATGACCCATTCAAGATTCATCGCCGCTCTGTTTCGCTTCACCTGGCAAGGACGATTCTTCCGAAACGACCCCCAACCCCAGCCCACCCTACCCACCCCCATCCCCAGCCCACCGCATCCATAGAAGAGCTTTGTCCAGCAGCAGCTGGCAAGTCTTCTCTCCCTTCCAAGCGCCTCCCATCGTCTGCAGAAACGAGACGAGATTAAACGCTCGTTACGTTACTTTACGTGTTTGGTTGTAAATCTTAACGACGCAGTGTATACCGTCGGAGGTGAAAGAAATAAAAATGATGGCTGGTCATGTAAGGAAGAGATCAGTGTGTTTTTGTTGGGTCAAAGGATACAAGACGATGACCCCGGTGATAAAAAAGAAGAGGGCTTTGTGTATTGATGCAGGGCGAAAGGGGGTATCAGAAGATACATTGGTTGTGTATGGATGAGGACTGTGTTATGGGTTGCGATGTCAAAGAGATACTTAAGTGGGACGCGTTTGTGTAGTGGTGGGTTCGGTGTATTGGAGCCGGATGGTTGGGGATTTGAATCCACATCAAGCCACCGCGCGTGGACCTTCTATCTAATGCGAGAAATAAAATCTAGGATGGACGATGGTGTAAGGGATGGGGCTGCGCGAATTGTAGGGTGAAAGGGACACAGGTTGGGACGTGGCGAAAGGGAGAGGTAAGGGTGTTGTGCAGTGAAGGGTATACACAAAAATGGCCGATGGTGTAAGGGTGAGAGATGTTTGTGATTAACTGAATGGAATGCAGGAGGGTGGCCTGTAGTAGTTTCATGGTCAGGTCTGTTTGTCTTCTCAGGTAAAAGAGATAAAATTAGACGGCTGGTCGACATGTAAGGGAGAGGGTTGTGCGTGTGTGATTGTAGGTGTGTGTGATTGTGAGTGCGTGTATGCGTCCGTGTATGTGCGCCGTGCGTGTGCGTTGCGTGTGCGTCCGCGCGCGCGCGCGCGCGCGCGCGCGCGCGCGTGTGTGTGTGTGTGTGTGTGTGTGTGTTGTGGGTTGAATGTTATGCAGAAGAATACCGTAAATATTTTTGCAGGCGAGCAAACGCAGTGGTCAGTGCTAATATTGCGTATATCTTCATGGAGGCTCCGTGATGTAATTTTCTCAGTGTCACTTTGTGCACATATCATTAGCACACGAGTGCGAAGAATTTTCTTAAACACATATGGCCTAAAACTATAGTTGCTAAAAATGTATTGTCAATTTTTCTAGGGGTCATGTGCCTCATCTTTCCCATATATGTGCGGCCGCCTATGCCAGTGGTGTATAGAGGAGTAGGTTTGTGCGTCATGGGGTCCCTGTGTCTATGGATACAATGTCGCCGGTGTCACGATAGAGTCTCCCCGTGACAAAGTTTCCCCCTAGACAAAGTCTCCCCCTAGACAAAGTCTTCCACGAAACAGTCTCCCCACCTTGAAACTCTGTATTTGAAGAAATTTTGTTATGCAAAAATATATGTATTCTTTGCTAAATAATTTAGCAACGTAAACCAACGGCTTAAACTGCTCATCTATAAATTTTATGCGACTGTATACAGCCCAATTCACACTGAACGGAGGGGGGACTTTGTTTCGTCGACGGAGGAAATATTCTCTCTCGGAGACTTTATTTCCGGGGGGCGAATTTATTCTAGAACAGATCCGCCAGGGTAGAATCTGCTTCGAAATTGAGTCTCCGAGGGTAGACTTTTAGGGGGAGACTCGGTCACGCGACACCGACCACGTTATAGAGGAGCTGTGTGTGTGTGTGCGTGCGTGCGTGCGTGCGTGTGTGTGTGTGCGTGCGTGTGCGTGTGTGTGCGTGTGCGTGTGCGTGTGCGTGTGTGAGTGTGCGTGTACGTGTGCGTGTGCGTGTGCGTGTCTGTGTGTGTGTGTGTGTGCGTGTGCGTGTGTGTGTCTGTGTCTGTGTGTGTGCGTGTGTGTGTGGGTGTGGGTGTGTGCGTGCGTGCGTGCGTGCGTGCGTGTGTGCGTGTGTGTGTGCGTGTGTGTGTATGTGTGTGTGTGCGTGTGTGCGCGCGCATGTCGGGTCGCTGACCCATTGTCGTTTATGGATAGGCCAATGTGCATGCGTGGGTTGCGACGGGTGACATGTACGAGATTCGAGAAAATTCGATTGGAAGTTATTTATTTTATCCGCAGATATTTTATTGTATGTCTGGGTCCGCTGAGAATGATGGGAAATTCAAGGCGGCTTCTCGCGATGATCCATCCGTCAATCAAGCGTCCTTTGACTTCACGGCTGCTGCTGCTGATGCTGATGCTGATGCTGCTGATGCTGCTGATGCTGCTGCTGATGCTGGTGGTGCTGCTGGTGCGGTCATTCGAACGCTTGCTTGTTCTGTCTCCTCACTTCTTCTTTCCTCTATCTCTCTCTGTCTCTCTGTCTGTCTGTCTCCGTCTGTCTCTGAGGACTGTGTGTGCTGTAGATATGGCGGTCTGTCTCTCTATCTCTCTGTCTGTTTGTCTGTCTCTCTGTCTTTCTCTGCCTCTCTGTTTATCTGTCTGTCTGTCTCTCTATCTGTTTGTGTCCTTCTCTGGTCGCCTATATATATGTGTCTGTTTATCTGTCTGTCTGTCTGTCTGTCTCTCTCTCTGTTTGTGTCATTCTCTGGTCGCCTGTATCTATCTGTGTCTGTCTGTCTGTCTCTCTCTGTGTCTGTCTGTCTATTTGTCTGATCTCTGCCCGATCTATTTTTTATCCATATATGGCAGATTATCTTTATTATTTTTAAAGGGATACGTCTCTCTATCACTGCGCTCTATCTCTCTTTCTTCCTATACCATGTAGGGCTTCTCTTTCTCCCTCTTTAACACCCACTCTCTCTATATCTATGGCACCTTACCTCTAGTTGCCTCCTCAACATTCTATGCTTCTCTGTGCTTCATCAATTGTGGCTGCCTTCAGTGCCTTTGTCTCCATATGCTTTCTTCTATGCCTGCCTCTGCGTGACTCACGCTGTCTATGTTTGCTTCCTACTGCTTCTCTTTGCTTCCCTTCACTGACCTCCATTTGTCTCCCTCTGTCTCCCCGTATACCTTCTTTTTCTTCCCTTTCCATCCCCTTGCCTCTCCTTCCTTTGCCCCGTCCTCATCTATCCTACCTCCCCCAGCGCTCTTGACCATCTTACCACGACTGCGACCAAGAGACCCGTGACACGAATGCGGCGCACATGCGATTCGAGTTATTTGGCCAATTTACAGCTTCAGAAATGAGCCAATGAACGGCGATTTTCTATAGCGCCGCGATACTAGGACGCTGCCACACGCTGACGGGCAAAGAGCGAGTGCGCTGGTGCCCGGCTATACATATACACCGCTCGACAATCACTGAGTCGGCGCAGATCGCTTGGACGTTGGACCGTAATCAACCTGCCTAAAATAATTATCCGCGCTGATGATAAATTATTATTCGTGACGTCAAAGTAAGACTTCTCCTGTTGCCTCAACCCTCCTCTGCTTCGCCGGATTATTTTCTCTTTATGTGATTCAAATGAGCCGCGTAATGAGTCAAAGGTTTTTAAGAGTCATAAATATAGCACTGAAAAGACTTCTCTATTCTTTTTTTTAGATCCGTTCGCTGCTTTAAGGAAACACTTTTTCATTCCTGGAAGCTGCTATACCATGCACCACGCATCTGATAGCTCGCATATTATAACCATTTTGAGTTGACGTTCGCTCCAAGTTCAGAGTCCAAATGGCTTCATTATTATTATTCACTGCAGAGAAGATAAACATGTGCATAAGATGGACTATTTTTCTTATGCATTCTGATTGGTTCAACTATAATGTAATGTAATTTGTAACTTGTATTATAGCCCCGCTCACAGCAAAGACCATTCAACAATCAGCAGTGCTTCCAGTGCAAGTGTAATTATTTTTCTGAGAGAAGAAATAGGTTTTTTAAGAGAGATAGATCTATTGAAAGATATCTAGAAAGAATCGAAACACGTAAAGATAGACTGATAGAGGGACGGCGCGCTGTCATATATGCAATGGTCAATCAAGACAGAGTCTGTTCCAGTGGCGTAGCCAGGAATTTATGATGGGGTGGTTTGGGGGTTTATGGCCTGGCCGGATGCCCTTTCTGACAGCAACCCAACAGTATTACAGTAAATAAAAAATTAAATAAAGTAACAAAGGAAATAAAGTAAGAAAAAACAATTGTTACTACAAGCAATTGTTTTGTTTTTCTTATCTAAGTGGATAAATATTAAATAACCCTTCAAAAACTCTTTTCCTAGGCCAATGGAGTTTTTAACCCCGAAACTCACTTGTCTACGCCACTGGTCTGTTCTAGAGTATAATATAATATAATAAATCAACGCACCACTCCATTTAAGACACAAATCAGTCCATATATACCTATCAATGCACATAACAATTCCTGTGAGGAAATATATAGCTCCTTTATTCTGTTGACATTCTCTCAAGAAAGCTTCTTCGTGCATCCCTCCATTCCCCAGAAGATATATACTCTCTGTTCTTCGCTTCTATTTTTCTCTCTGTCTCTATCTGCCTCTCTTTGTATCTGTCTCTCTCTGTCTCTCTATCTCTGTCTCTCTCTGTCTCTCTCTGTCTCTGTCTCTCCCTCTCTCTGTCTCTGTCTCTGTCTGTCTGTGTCTGTCTGTCTGTCTGTCTCTCTCTCTCTCTCTCTCTCTCTGTGTCTCTCTATTTCTACCATCCTCCTGTTTGTTCTCGTGGTTGTCTCTGTCTTTCCTCTTCTCTATCCGCTTGAGCCCGTCTGTCTGTCTGCGCTACCAAAAACATCCGACAGAGCGGTAGAGTGGTGGGCATGTGTGTCCCATCTCTGTCGACCACTTAACGAAGCTAATCGAAGGCAGCATTATTGTTTTCGGAAGAGGCGAAATAACGCGGCCGAAGAGTCTTCTTCCTGTAGCCCTCGAAATCAATCAGTCTCCTAGCAACACACACGGAGACCAAACGATACGCAGACATATACAGACATACATGGAGATACATATACACACATGAACACACATACACACATGCAGACACACAAACAGACACGCATACGTACACGTATGCAGGTATAAGAGCTGGCGCACATACAGACCCATGTATACACAGGCACATACAGACACAATACATACAGACGCACATGCCTTGCCTTGCCTTGCCTTCAACCATCCTCGCAACGAGGGTTGGTCGCATTTTGGACAGTTCTTCTCCATCCTCTCCTGTCTTCGGTTGCTCTCAACAATTCTTCTGTTGATAATCCCGTCCATTCACACATGTTGTCCCACCACCTCTTCCTAGGTCTTCCTCTTGATCTTGCTCCCGGAACCGTTCCTTGCATAATCTCCTTCTCCAAGCAGTCTCCATGTTTCCTCATGATGTGCCCGAAGTATGACAACTTCCTTCCTTTAATTGACTCCAGTAGACTCCTTTCTACGGCCAATGCCCCCATTGAGAAATTTGCACAGGACGTGCCCCCTCACACACCCCCCTCCATCAGGTTCCCACAGGCTTTTAATCGAAGCAGCGGGAAAAGGTGAATTGGCTTATGATACAACGTATGAATAAGTTTTCAATCAACGAAACCAGAGAGAGAGAAAAGTAGCAGATGATGACTTCTTTAAAAAAGGTCGTCTGCTATTTTGGCGGGAAAATGGTTTATTCATTTTTTCATGACATTTCGAGCAAACTGACTAAAATAAGGTCATCAGATTTGTCGGCCAAAGACCAACAAAAAAATTTCCGACCCAAGACCGAAAATTTTGACCCTCCTTCGAAGATTTCTGTATCCGCCCCTGCATTGCTGCAGCACACTAACATGCAGACACGCATACATACACATATGCAGGCAGAAGAGCTGGCGCACATACAGACACATACAAGTGCACATACACAGACACATACACAGACACATACACAGACACATACACAGACACATACACAGACACTTAACAGATACAGACGCTCATGGAGACACACAAGTAGACATATACAGGCACACACACAGACACGTATACGTACACACATTCAGGCACACGAACAGCTCACATACCGACACACACACGCAGGCGCACACGTGGACATGCATACAGACGCACATTCAGACACACAAACAGACACATACAGGCGCGCGCACACACACGTATATATGCAAACAGACTCACAAGGACACTCTGACTCGCCGAGGCAAAGCATCGGGCGGGTTGGAATAAGACTCGTAGTAGCTTACTTCCGATAGCTAATCAGTCACGTGTAATAAATATTAAAAATTATAGTATTTCTACATTTTGGAATTTATTCGTGTGAGAATGGATTAAATGAGTTCAATTGTTATGTGCAGCTTGTGACGGATGGGTTATGGAGATTATAATTATTTCCTTTTCGTGTTTTTTATCCCCCCACCCCTCCCCCACCCATCAGGTGGGTGTCTTAAAATTGCTCAACAAAAGTCGTCATGTAAATTTCTCTATGTTAGTACCGACGCCGTTGGTCGATGCTCTATTCATTATGCACAGAAGCTATATAACAGGAGATTTATATAAAAGGAGCTATATGAACCTCAAAATGATAGAACTAATGATAAAATAATGAATCATGCACCACAACAACAATAGTGGGCTATGTGTATGAATATACATAATGTGTGTAGGCCTATAAAGGATATTTCATGCATGTATACATGTACATATGCGTGCATGTACGTGTGTGCGTGCGTGCGTGCGTGCGTGTGTGCGTGCGGGTGTGTGTTTGTGTGTGTGCGTGTGTGTGTGTCCGTGTGTGTGTGTGCGCGTGCATTCATTGTGGCACGCTATTTAATTCGACCTTCCGAGTATACGTATACCTCGTAAAGACGAACTATCGTCTCATTATTATAATTTGTCTTCTACTTCGGGTTCGTATGTCCAATAACGTCATTTTTCTCTGTTCTGTGCTCCTCTTTTCATTCCACTGTATCCATCCTCTGTCAACATCCAGTCCAGCAACATTGTTCTTGGTCTACCTCGCATCCTTTTCCCCTCCATTCTTCCCTCAATGATGTCTCTTAGCAGGGTGTCGCTATATCCTATCTATTCCTTCTGCCGCCCACGTCGTATAGGCTAGTGCCCATCAGTGACCTCTTTCTCCCACCAACTGCAGGATTTCCTCATTCGTTCTTCACTCAACCCAGCTGATTCTCTCCATTCTGCGCCAGATCCGCATCTCGAAGGCCTCTATATAGTCGTTTTATGTCTTCTTGCCGCATTGTCCACGTCTCCGAGCCGTACAGGACAACACTCCACACCAGTCTTCTTCAGCTTCATGTTTAGACTGCCTCTGAGTAGCTCCCCCTTTGTAGAATGCATCTTTTCCCATAGCTAGTATATTCTATCATTTTGAAGTTTATAATTATAGCTTCTGTTGAAAAAAAGAATAATAATTTGTCTATAATAATAATAAAAAAATAATGCAAACTTATAGTAAATAGATTACATAACAAAATTAGTACCATACCCAAAGTAGTCTGGTACCAGAGTGATTTTTCTGTCGTATTAACTTTTGCTATTCGAGTGTAAATTTTTAGCTCAGCTGACGCCGTCGATTTGTTTAGTAGTTGTCTGCCTACTTTGCATAAAACGCTGAGTGAAAAGCAGCTTATAGGTATGATAATTTGACAGAAAAAGAAACTTATGAGGCTGCTGATTTGGCTTTTGACTTGGCAATTATGAATCATAGTCTTGAATGAGTGATGCGGCAAATTAGAGATGAAACTAAGCTGCAGCTATATGGGTTGCTGCGTCTGCATTTCCTGAAGCATCTGCTACTGTTAATCCGCTTCGTCAAAATAATGATGGCCTCCGACTTTCTACGAATTCCTCTTCTTCTTCTTCTTCTTCTTCTTCTTCTTCTTCTTCTTCTTCTTCTTCTTCTTCTTCTTCTGCTGTCGTGATGTTGTGAAACCATTCGTGTTCGTACGTCTTTTGCGATTTCTTTTCCATCTTTTTTCTGTATCCTCGTCTAACTCGTATCTTTTTCCTCTTTCTCATCCTATAATTCCAATCTTTCTTCTCTCCATCGTCGTTGCATGCATTCAATTCTTTTCAGTTTCTTGTCGTTCGATAAATGGCTTTCCATCAATCAATCATACAGACAATCTAAATCATTTTGCATTTTCATTTTCATTTTTTTTATTTTCTTCTTTCCCGTCTTAATGAATTCTTCTTCTTCTTCTTCTTCTTCTTCTTCTTCTTCTTCTTCTTCTTCTTCTTCTTCTTCTTCTTCTTCTTCTTCATCTTCTTCTTCTTCTTCCTCCTCCTCCTCCTCCTCCTCCTCCTCCTCCTCCTCCTCCTCCTCCTCATCATCATAATCATCATCCTCTTCTTCTTCTTCTGCGTCTTCTTCTTTCTCTTTCTCTTCCTCCTCCTCCTCCTCATCATCATAATCATCATCCTCTTCTTCTTCTTCTGCGTCTTCTTCTTTCTCTTTCTCTTCCTCCTCCTCCTCTTCCTCCTCCTTCTCCTTCACCTCCTCTTCCTCTTCTTCGTCTTCTTCGTCGTTTTCTTATTCTTCTTCTTCTTCGTCTTCTTCTTCTTCGTCTTCTTCTTCCTCTTCTTCTTCTTCTTCTTCTTCGTCTTCTTCGTTTTCTTCTTCTTCATTTTCTTCGCCTTCTTTTTCTTCTTTTTCTTTTTCTTCTTTTTCTTCTTTTTCTTCTTCTTCTTCTTCTTCTTCTTCTTCTTCTTCTTCTTTCTTTTCCTCTTCTCCTTATTTCTTTCCTTTTTCCATAGCAGCGCCTAGGCCTATTCCGCGTATGACCGTGGCACTGCAGAAACTCATAATTACCCTCTTCCAAAGTTGCTCTGAGTAACTGCATGCTCTCGTTTCTGCCGACCGCCCAACGTGGCTTCAAGCGTGTTCTGAAACAATACCAGCCAAACCAAGGGCCAAAAGTCGTCAATTTTACTGGCGAGCATGTGTGGACCTCTATGTCACGCTACTCTGCCACGACTCGCAACAACATCCGTCCTATCCGTACTGCTATACACAGCTGTTCAATATTCTAGTCTGGTCTCTCTCTGATAATGCGGCGCTATATAATTTTACGGCCAGATAACTGATTTTCATAAATCCGGCGAAATGATTCTGACTGAAATAGAAATCGATGTTGCAATCATCCGGCAAATTGAGGCGAAAGAAGGTTTGCCGAATCATGACGACAATCTCAGTCACGCCATCTACGTATACGCATGTACATGTATGCATGTATGCGCAGACCATGAAATGTTCTGCATATGTAGGCTTATGGTAAAGGATGACCTTGCGAGAGATCAAATTAAATCGTAGATCTTATTCGATTGCTTTCTGGGCTTTTTTTCACGTGCAGTTGTACACAAAATGTGCCGTTCTAAATGGATTTGTGCAGTTGTATAAGCACTTCTGTAGGCCTACAGTTAAAACTAGAATAAATGGCCCGATTGGAAGTAATTTGTCATGGCAGATGGGAAAGGAAAGGAGTTGTGCAGTTTTAAAAATTCCTTAAAAACAGCCCTGATTGCTTTGGAAGGTCAGTGTATATATAATAAAAACATATAATAAAAGAAATAATTAAAATATATAATACAAATATCGAATAAAAATATATAATAAAAATATATAATAAAAATATATAATAAAAATATATGATAAAAATATATAATAAAAATATATAATAAAAATATATAATAAAAATATATAATAAAAGAAATAATGTATAGTATACGTCCATTGAGCAGATGTATGAAGACCCGGATCACGAGCATGCGACTGACCTTCCCATAATTCTAATAAGAAATATGATAATCTCATGTCTGGCCATGTTCAACTTCTTTCCTATATGCAGGTATAGGCCATGGGCGGAGACCTAGGGGGGGTAGGGGCAGGGGGACGGTCCCCCCAATGGAGGTGTTGGGGGGACGGCCCATGCATTTGTCCCCCCCCAATCGTTGAGCGTTAAGACTAAAAAAAGGTCATCAGTTTTTTTGGGCGGCGAAAATAGAAAATTTCGTGGAGATTTTGCCGGATGACTAAAAAAAGGTCATCAACTTTTTTGGCGGCGAAAATAGAAATTTTTTCGAGATTTCGCCGGTCGTCAGACATTTTGGCCGGGAAAAAGATGCACATTTTTCTGGGACACTCAGCCATTCGTCCATCAGAAAATCTCGCGTCTTTCCGTCCCCCCAAGTCTCAGCTCAGGTCTCCGCCTATGGTATAGGCCTAGTGAGTAAGCTATCGTAATCTTGCCGTGATCGTGTAGCCTTAAATAGATCTTAATAGATGTCTTGGATCTGTTAATATTTATAGACCCTATATAGGCTAGGTTACGCGCATGGTTCCCGGACAATTCGAAGCCGGATAATTCGGAGACGGACAATTTGGAGCGAACGATTCTTAGCCGCCAAAATTCGTTATGGAACTTCCACTTTTAGGTCAGATTTTCCCAGGGTTTAAAGTGTGCCAGGACGGTCATGGACGGCGTCCTGGCACTTATTTTGGAGGAAGGACGCCATCCTATCACTTATTTGACCAGCACTGCCAGGACGGTCGCCCATGACTGCATGGACGGCCGTCCATGACTGCATGGACGACCGTCCAGACAGCCATAGACGGCAGTGCATGGCAAAGGGTTTCTATGGGACGTTGAGTTTTATGCCCAAATATTTCACAAATATTTCAGATTATCATTTTAGATTTCTAGAGTGTTATCCATTGTTTATCCATAATGAGCAAGTTTATTAAGATGACGTCTTAAAATGCCACCATTGCCGTGAGAAAATTCGAACATGCAAACAACGTGGAGAGGACATTTTATTGAACTCGTAAACTGTGTCTTTCATCAATGAAATTGTGAGAAATTTGTTACCATTACAGTTTGAAGATTTAACAAAAATTTAAACAGCTGAAGAGACACTTTTGAAGCCATAAACCACGACTATCGGCACGGTGTAGGCCTATACCCTCAACCTGGAATGGTCTTCCTCTGATACTCCGCTCTCTTTCTAAAAATCAATCTCATGCTTTCCTCTTTCATCTAGATGGCCTCGTTGAGGTTGGGAGCGCCTCTGAATGGCCTTCTTGAAGAGGCGCTATATAAATGTATCTAGGTCTTACTGTGCACCTGAAAAGCATTGTTAGGACTGTTGTTGACGAGGCTATCTCATCCCATCTTGACAAATTCAGAGCATCTATTAAGGAATCGATCGAACAGATCACCAGTGAATTAATTGATGCTAAGCTACAAACATATGAAGCAGAAATTAATCAACTGAAATCGCAAAACACTCAGTTGATGTCTCGTCTGGATGGCTTGGAAACCTATTCGAAAGCTGACAACCTCCTCATATACGGGCTTCCTGAGATTTCCCTTGCAGAGAAGGCTTCTAACACACACGGATCCTATGAATCGTCTGATGCCACTTGTGACTCGGTAATAGCGCTCTGCAATGAACACCTCGGAATCAACATTACCAAGCAAGACATCTCCACGGCGCATAGAATCCATGCTGGAAAGTCACTCAAGACTCGTCCGCTTGTTGTAAGGTTTACTACAAGACGGGTCCGCGATCAAGTCTATCGTGCGAGAAAGTCACTACGTGAGATCGGCTCCAACCATCCACCGATATACATCAACGAACAACTTACGAAACGTTCATCGGACATATTCTTCAACGCGCGGAAACTCCTAAGAAGTAAGAAAATCGCAGGAGCATGGACGATGAATGGGCAAGTCTACATCAAGCGGACGGCTTTGGCAAGCGAGAAACCCACCCGAATCGATGACCTCAGTGACCTGCCGAAACCAGACTAAACTCTTGTGGATTCTTCAATGGATATTTCTCAAAGTCACTCTGTGCAAGTTTTCATTTTCTCTAATTTCTCACATTATTGTCAATTTCACTACTAGTTTGTATAATTATTATTTTCTTCACCTTTTTCTATTTTGTGGATGTCTAGCACTGATCCACAGCGACCTACGTTTTTGACTTGTGCGTGCACAACTGAATCGTCAGTTGAACAGAATTCTCTAACCATGTTAACTTGTAGTGTTTGCGCATGTGAATTTTATGTAAATTGCCTGTGTACTTATACTCTGACTCTAGAATGGCGTTGCAGTGAATGTTTAAATAGGGCTTGTAATTTGAATTTCTCTGTTGCCAATGATGCTGAATCTATGCCTATCCCTGTTAATAAGGATGTCCCTGATTGCTATAAAAGTTCTAGATTAGAGTTATTTAAATGTGAAGATGTACATCGACCATTACTTAATAACAAGGATTTGGACCCTGATGGAAATTACTTTTGGAATATTGCTAAAGAAAGTGACTATTTTACTTCGTCTCAGCTCTCATCAAAATTTGCTAATCACCACTCCTCTTTCTCTCTGATGCACCTCAACTGTCGTAGTATTTCTTCTAAGATTAGCGAAATCCAAATTTTATTACATCAGCTTCCGGTTTCTGTCCTCGCACTTACTGAAACCTGGCTAACTGAATTAATGTCTGACACAATTCAAATTCCTGGCTACAACTTTATACACAAGAGCAGAAAACAGGAGAGAGGAGGAGGGGGTGTTGGATTTTTAGTAAGAGAGGATATTACATTCTCTAAAATTGAGCTAACTGGCTCTCAAGCAGATTCATTTGAAAGTCTATTTATCAATATATCTCAACACAAATCAATGGATAAGCAAATTGGTGTTATATACAGACCCCCGGGACTGAATGTAAGCTTAAATGAATTTAATACGGATCTTGAAGTACTTCTAAACACTTTTAATAAGAATACTAATAAGACCAGAGAAATTTTCTTGGCTGGTGATTTTAATATTGATTTATTGGCTTCTGCTAATCATTCCCCTACAAATGAATTTATAGACTGTATGGCTACCTATCATTTCTTTCCATTGATCCTACGACCAACCAGAATTACCCCGACTACTGCCACGCGCTAATAGACAATTTCTTCACTAACTCTCTTAATTCTGTTATTGACTCTGCTATAATAACTTCAGAAATATCTGATCACCTGCCTATAATAACCTGGACTAACAATGTTTCTCACACATTGCATAACATAGGTAAGACTGAAATGAAGAGAAATTTCACTGATGAAACCTCTGCTACTTTTAGAAATAACTTATCTAATATTGATTGGAATCCAGTTTTGCATTTGTGTAATGAAAATGAACCGGACATGGCATATAATCTGTTTTTGAAAATGGTCAGGATAAGCTATGATGAAGCCTTTCCTCTTAAGCCCATTAAAATCTCAAAAAGCAATACCTTTCACCAACCATGGATGACACGAGGCCTATTAAAATCTACCAAAAAAAAGGAAGCACTATACATTAAATATATAAAAAATCCTACCATTGAAAATAAAAACAAATTTACTACCTACCGTAACAAATATAAATTAATTCGTACAAATATAGAACGTTCTTACTATTCAAGTGAATTCATAAAACATAGTAAGGACATTAAAAAAACTTGGCAGGTTATTAGAACAGTAATTAAGTCAGCTAAGAAGGACACACTTATTAATGAAATTAACCTGGATGGAAATTTAACGAATGACCCTTTAGTAATGGCTGAAAAATTCAACTCATATTTTACAGGCTTAGCAAAATCTTTATCATCCAAAATCCCCCCATCTGAGAAATGCTTTCAAGACTATCTCCATCCATCCTCCTCTAATTCCTTTGCCCTACTTTCAAGTATACCTCCCAGGAAATATTAGCAATTAATAACTCTCTTAAATCGACTCGCAGTTCTGGCACTGATGATTTGAATCCTATGATATTATCACCGGTTATGGAACTTCTTGCCAATCCGCTGGCTGAAGTGATTAACTGTTCACTAAAAAATGGTATTGTTCCATCAGAAATCAAGCTTGCCAAAGTTCTCCCCATTCACAAACAAGGTGCCAAGAATGAAATTAATAATTACAGACCCATTTCTATACTACCTTTTTTCTCCAAATTATTTGAAAGAGTAATGTATGACAGATTACTTTCATACATAAAGCATAAGGATATATTATATCCGTTTCAGCATGGCTTTCAGCCGGGTCACTCTACCTCCATGTCACTGATTGATATACAGGACAAAATTACCAAGGCCATGGACAATAATGAATATTCAATTGGTATCTTCCTTGACCTTGCAAAGGCATTTGATACTGTGGACCACAAAATACTTTTGTATAAACTGGAACACTATGGTATTAGAGATAATGCACTTCGATGGCTTAGTAGTTATTTGGGCAATCGTCTACAGCAGGTGCTTTGTAATGGAAAATTGTCTAACTTTCAAACTATAGACTTTGGAGTACCTCAAGGCTCTATCCTTGGTCCTCTCCTGTTTTTAATCTATATCAATGACCTCCCAAATTCATCATCCATCTTGCACTATATTCTATTTGCAGATGATTCTAATGTATTTTTATCGCATGCCTCCTATGATCAGCTTCTTAAACTAGTCAATAATGAATTAATATCAGCTAGTGACTGGTTCAAGGCAAATAAACTTTCATTAAACCTATCTAAAACTAATTATATCATCTTTCGCTCAAATAAAAAACCAATACCTATAACAAATAATGAGCTGCTTATTGACAACAAAGTTATTCCTCAAGTTTGCACGACAAAATTCCTTGGCGTTCATATTGATCAGCACCTAAAATGGAAAGTCCATATAGACGAAATAAGTAAAAAAAATTCAAAAAGCATAGGCATTATTAAGAGAGTCTCTTACTTGCTTCCCTCTCATGTGCTTATCAATCTATATTTCACCCTAGTCTATCCATACCTTAGTTACTCTAATTTAATTTGGACTTCTACCTATGATACCCATCTCCATGTTTTAAGGACCTTGCAAAAAAAAGCCATACGAGTTATCACTAAATCCACTGTTAACTGTCATACTGGTCCCCTATTTGCTGAGCATAAACTCCTAAATATTAAACAGATTAGATTTGAACAGACATCTCAATTTATGTATCAATACATCAATAACCTCCTCCCTTCTTCCTTTGCTTCCTACTTCTCTCCTGCATTGCATCCTGGACTCACTAGAGGTAATAGAGACTTCAGTATTATTTTTGCTAAAACAAATGTTCGGAAATTTTCCATTAAATTCCAAGGCCCTGTCATATGGAATAAAATTCCGATTCACATTCGTAAGGCTACTAACTTAACTCACTTTAAACACCTGTTACGTGTGTATACATTATGTAATGTTTTGTGTTAATAGCATGAGGGGTTACTCATGCTGATGCTGATTTATTTGATTGTTTGATTGCTTTGCTTTTATTTTGTTCTTTCTCTGAATTTTTTCCTGTAGTGTTTACTACATTAGTTTTTCGATAATTTTTTTTCCCTAGTTAAGTAATATCTCTGTAATATCTCCAATACTCCCTTCAGCTTTCACTTTCTCACTTCACTTTGTTAATTAGGCCCCTGCTTAGCGGGATTTGTCCCTTTTGGTGTGCCTATTTGCTCCCTCACTCTTATAACACCTATTCACTTTGAGTATTTTCTTATTGCGAATTATGTTTATACTTTGTTAAACATACATGTACAATTGAATTGTTGGGAACAATAAAAATATGTCTATGTCTATGTCTATGTCTAATTAATGAATGAATGTACGAGAGAGATGATTGCGTGAGGGGACAGCGAGTGACGGATTGTATACTGTATAGACTATAGGCGTATATAACGACGTTCAACTCAATTACGTGCAATTATTTATTTGATTATTATTATTGTTGCGTAGCAACGGCGTCTACATATTTTACCGCTGGAGGTAAATGGCGCTTCAACGGATGCAAGTTTAACACTATTTAGATAGGTACTAATCTGTTTTTGTGTTTAATGTGTTTCTCATAAGCTCCTCAAATGTATTGTTTTAATTAGCAAAAATTGCAATGTACGTTTGCAATCAAAGTCAAAGTCTCTGGCAGTCGTTTAACTTTGCAATACACTGTGCAAGTTTATGGTCACGTCAAACACCTTTTTAATGGGGGCATCTATCCTATATAAACTCCAGCAACCCCCAGAGCAGTTAGCACTTCTCGGCCTTTTGGCTAAGATCAAAGTGAAATAATAATTAACTGGTTCCCTGCTGGACCGCTGGCGTGAGGTAAAACTCCGTAAGTCCAATAGCAAAGCAGGAGGGTCACTGGCGCGCCGTAACTGGTCGTAAACCTATAATAATAAAACAATAATAATAAAAAACAAAAACAAAAAACAACAACAAAAAACTATGTGAACAACGGTCCATGATCCTGAGGGCCGTGGCCGGACTCAGTCGACGCCGAAGGAAAGGGCGCTGTACATGAGTTCAGTAAAGTGAGGGATTAGGGTTAACCGCCGGTACTAGCCTGTATCAGAGCCAGATATATATGTTTGGTCTGTTTCGGTGTCAGATGATGACCTGAGGAGGTCAAGCCCAAGACACATCACCGCATGCATGGTGGCAATGGTCAAATAATTGACGATTGTCATGAAGTGACCCAGAATTCAGACCGCCATTCCGAATAGGATCCAAGTCCAGTTTTCTTTCCGCATTGCAGCGTGGAAATTCAAAAACATTTCAATATGTGGGGAGGTGCTATCCCCTCCACCAAAACCCTCTTTCTGCTCAGTGGCTCAACACTAGGCAATGGTCGCAAAATACAATAAGTATAAGTTAAGCCTTCATAGAATTTGTTATAAAAATTAGGAAATCACACATTTTGGGTGGGCTGAGCCCGTAAAAAACCCTAAATACGACATGCCCCTTGAGTTTCCTATACGGTACCCATACAACGGCATACTTACAAACTTGTTATTGGTCTAAACTTTTAATTGTTGTGATTACGGTAAAGACAAAATCTGTAACTTCTACAATAAAACTTTGACTTTTATTGTTATCCTGGTAGCTTGGTACTCTGAAAAACGACTTATTCTTGAAGTTTTCATGACTTTATCGTTCATAAAATAGCTGGCAAACAAGAGCCGAAAAAATGGTTCCAGTTTAGGTCGACACAGCTGAAAATGCGTTGGTCGCTGGGGTTTCGCCCCAGACCTCGCTGGGGAGCTTACGACGCTCCCCAGATCCCCTAGTCGGCATGGGCTTCGTGCCTTCGGCACTCGCGGCTTCGATATGAGCACCCCTTAAGAAAACATTTCTTATGCACCTCTGGGAGAGGAACGGCTTAGGGCTTCGGCCCCCCCCCCAAACCTAAAATCCTGGTGCCGCCACTGACGACCAGTTAAGTCTCCGTATACAATACAGCGTCCTGGCACTTCTTTTTTACACTTTAAGCACTGGATTTTTCTAGTGTATACCCATTACCATCACCCAAAATGTTTTACTGTCCAAACTAATAATGATCTGATACCTGATTAGCAGGCATAAAAACTATGTGCTTATAATTATAACTATGAAATTACATTGATCTATAATTCTATACAAGATGCCTCTAAGCTGATAATTTACTGTATTTAACTACTAATTTCAGTTTCTTGTTTTAGTTATTGAATTAATTTTAGAAGATCAAACAACATTTGTTTGGTGTCATATATTCATTTTATACCAATGATAAATAAAAGTTTGATCGCCGTAAGCGTCTCTTATATAGGAGTGCAAGATTTTCATATGCACTCAGAATTGTCCGGGTCCGAATTGTCCGTCTCCAAATTGTCCGGACACCTACGCGCATACGTGATTTTGTGAACACGTAGCCTATACAATTGTGCTTTTCTCATTAATAGTTCTTGTTGGAATACTCGCCATAGATTTTTTGGACATCGAAACTTCAAACTTCCAAAGCGATTGTCTGAATCGAAGGGCTGGGCCCCAGCTTATTCAGGAGCGATGAATATTTAAATTTCTTCTTTTGAATGTGCATTGAGCCCTTAAAGTGTGGGACCACCATGTAAGTAAGTAAGTAAGTTCGGCTGCAATGCCAGACATTTTTGATTGGGGGGGGCTGGAGAGTTTTATGGCCTGGCCGGATGCCCTTTCTGACACCAACCCAACTGTGTTACAGTATTCCAGCAAATAAAACGGGAATAAAGTAACAAAGGGAATAAAGTATAAGAAAAACAATTGTTACTACAAGCAATTGTTTTGTTTTTCTTATTTAAGTGGATAAATAACCTTTAAAAAAACCTTTTTCCCTAGACCAATGGGGAGGGGGGCTTAACCCCCGACGAAACCCCTCCTTGTCTGCACCGCTGTTCGGCCGAACATGTTGAACATGCGTTAATTCGCATCTGCCATCATGCCACGAGGCCGTCAAGTCCTGCGCATGCATATCTAATAGCTGTTGATCAGAATGGTTAGGTGGCCAGCCACCTTCTCTTGTGATGCTGTTTCCCTGTCAACCGCGATGTTGTTTTCCATCAACACTTTAACGACGACGACGACGAGAGTGTAGTAAATGTGACTGCGGGGAACCAGCGTAGCTCTTCGTTTAAGTGCTAAGTCATCCGTGATCTTGTCGTGCAAAGCTGTGCAGCTGCTGATGCAACTTAGTGCAACGTCCTCATGCTTGCAGGTGGATGCGAATAGTGGACCAGAGGATGTGGATGGTATTTTATATACAACCACGTTCGTGATAAGTATGCCGCAGACACCCGTATGATGCTAGAGCCACATAGTTATTATGATATGGGCAGTCATGAACGTCTACTTCATATTTTAAATATATGTAATACACATATAATTATATATAAGTATATGAATATATGTAGGTTATGTATGTGAATAAATATTCATATAGTTCGAATCTCCCCTCGAGACCATTCACTTAGACTATTAGTTGGGAGGTTTATTTAATGACAGCCTCTTCTCGCCTTTAAAATGTATCATAGGATACGGTATATATGAGGATATTAATATATATATATATATATGTACATTAATATACATATATGAGTAATGAGTATACATGTATTAATATAGGCCTATGTATGTTGGCCCCATAATTATATGAATATATGATTATATATATATATATATATATATATATATATATATATATATATATATATATATAACATCATAACGTAAGGGCGATGAAAGGCTGTCGTTAAATAAGCCTCCCAACTAATAAGTCGATGGACTCGAGAGGAGCTTCGAGCTATACAGGAGAGATAACCCGGATGTCAATCCGAGAATGTAGTGAACCGTAATGGCTCATCACTAGAGATGCATTGAATCGGCGGATGTCTAATCCTCACACACACACACACACACACACACACACACACACACACACACACACACACACACACACACACACACACACACACACACACACACACACACACACACACACACACACACACACACACACACACACACACACACACACACACACACACACACACACACACACACACACACATACACACGCGCACACACACACACACGCACGCACGCACGCACACA
>OX457052.1:8831046-8866046 GCA_949752735.1 Lumbricus terrestris
ATTTGGGTTTTGAGGATAGCATGAGTGACAATAAACTGAATAAAGAGAAGGAAGGAACGAAGGGAGGAAGAGAGTGACAGACAGACAGTCAGACAGAGACAGAGATAGAAAGAGACAGAGAGCGAAAGATAGAGATACAGAGAGAGACACACACATACAGACAGACAGAGACAGAGACAGATAGACAGACATGCAGAGAGACATAGCGACGGACAGAGACAGAGAGAAAAACAATAAAGAGAAACACAGAGAGAGACAGAGAGACACAGAGAGCGAGCGAGGAAGGAAGGGAGGGAGGGAGGGAGAGTGAGAGAAATAGAGAGAGAGACACAGGGACAGGGACAGGGACAGAAAGCAATATTGCATACCAGCAATAAAAGACGAAGAGGAAAATAAGAACGTAAGGAGAAGGAGGAATAGGAAGAGGAAGCACATGAGCTGGAGCAGGTGGAATAGGAGGATGGAGCATAGGAATGATGATGATATGAAGCAGGTCGGAATGGGATGATACTGGAAAGGGAATAAGGAGGCTGGTAAAATATGGGTGGGAGAAGTGTCGTTAGGAGGACGGGAGGCGGAGAAGTAGACAGACAATAAGAGTGCGGAGAAGCAGAGGAGGAGGTAGAGACGGAGAGACAGGGAGAGGAAGGGAATAGGAAGAAACAGGAAGAGAAGGGAAAAGAGAGAAATGACCCCAATTCGATTTTAAGTTCAGTGAACATTGTTCATAGCAATAAGATGCAGAGTGCGGTTGGTGGTAGAGGTGGTAGACAGGAGAAGAGGAGGAGGAGGAAGAGGGAAAATGTGAAGAGGAAAAGAAGGTGGAGGAATGGGAGAAGTAGGAGGAAGGGGATCAGGAGGAAGAGGAGGAGGAGGAGGAGGAGAAGAAGAAGAAGGAATAGGAGGAATAAGAGGAGGAGGAGGAGAAAGAGGACAAGGTGGAGGTCCGAGGACGAGGAGGAGGAAGAGGAGGAGGAGGAGGAGGCGGGGAGGAGGAGGAAGAAAATGCGGGGGAAGCGGAGGAGGAGGAAGGAGAGAAGAAAAAGGAGGAGGAAGAGTAAGAAGGGGAATGCTAGAGAAATAGGAGGAAGAAGAAGAAGATGAGGAGGATTAGGAGGAGGCGGAGGAGGAGCTTGTGGAGAAGAGGAGAACGAAGAAGAAGAGGAAGATTTAAAAAGACGAGGAGGAAGAGGAGGCGGAAGAAGAGGAGGAAAATGAGGAACAGGAAGAGGAGCAGAGGAAGAGGAAGAAGAAGAAGATAGAAGGAGCATAAAAGGAAGAACTGATCCCTGACCGGATCAGGTTATCTGCCAACTGGGATCCATTTCCATCTTTCAATTCGCCCCATCTATCCAACCATCCATCTATCCATCCATCTATCCATCGGTCTTTGACGCTGTTGCAGAGTCTGAATGGCACCCTGACCACTTGTAAGATCCGTATCGACCGTCCGTATTACTCTCGAAACGTCTCCTTAAGACCCTCCCCAAACACCCATGAACTTCCAGGGAGGTATACCATAGATCTACCTCACCCCCAACCTCCCCCCACGGCTGAAGCATCTCCCGTCGAACTTAACCGCACCCCGTTCCTTACCCTTGAGACAAAAACGGGATGACGAATCCCAAAGAGACTGCAGGTCTGAAACCAGTCAGTCGTTATCGTTTCTGTGCTAGCCTTCACAGTCATGGGCTTTATATTAACTCACCCTTGATCCCCCTCACATACTGGCTTGCATCATTTTCCGAGACACTTGCTCGCCCTCAGAGCCTCTGAAGAGCAACAGCCCTTCTCCACAGGTCACGGAACTCGCTGCAGGCTATAGAAAGATTGCCTGCATTAGGGGCATAAACTGGATATAGAAATAAGTCACTAGGGGCTACAGTTGTGATGCACAGAATATTGAAACTTGACTGTAATGGACTTTCTACATGGCATCATATCGTAAATTTGCTTTCAGATTCGAAGTAATGTTCAGTTATCTAGCATATTTCTCGTGGATATTTTCACATAGTCGTCAAAATCATCATCATCGTCATCATCATCATCGTCATCATAATCATCACCTCATCATCATGCAGCGTCATTGTAATCATCATGACATCCACCAGCGTCATCATCGTCGTCATCATCATCATGCATCGTCATAACCATCATTATCATCATCATCATCATCATCATCATCATCATCACCACCAGAGTCATCATCATCATCATCATCATCGTCGTCGTCATTGTCATCATCATCATCATCATCGCCACCACCAGTGTCGTCATCGTCGTCGTCATCATCATCATCATCATCATCATCATCATCATCATCATCATCATCATTATCATTATCATCATCACCATCACCACCACCAGCGCCATCATCGTCGTCATCATCATCATCATCATCATCATCATCATCATCATCATCATCATCATCATCATCATCATCATCATCATCATCATCAATCATCCTCATCATCATCATCAATCATCATCATCATCATCATCATTATCATCATCATCATCATCACCACCACCACCAGCGTCATCATCGTCATCATCACCATCGTCGTCGTCGTCGTCGTCAATGTCATCATAAACAACGGCGACGACATCATAATCATTACTCGACGCTGGAATTCTTCCTCTTGTTATTCTTTTCTTCCTCTTCCTCTTGTTTCTTCTCCTCCTCCACCAGCAGGAGAACGAAGACTTTTTGCATACATACATACATACATACATACATACATACATACATACATACATACATACATACATACATGAATACATACAAACATATGCATGCATACACATACATGCACACATATATACACGCATACATGCGCACACAAATACACACTTACATACCGACACATAGGCTACATCGAGTCATCTATATTAATCGACATCATGCCAAAACGAAGCTACTTAAGTCAGGTCAAGTCCTTCTTGATGACGAGCAGTTTCCGAGCATAGAAAGCGATTTCGTTTGATACACGGCTGCAGAGCTCCATTTCGAGTCATCAGTCGGTCTTGATTGAGGTGACCTGGATCACCACCATCGTCTCAGTTTGTATAGCGCCTATACTCTTTGATAATATATCGCTATACCGTGTTGCTGTCGCCTTTGACTGGGATTGGCGCACTAACTGCCGCCGAGTCTTTGGAATTGGTCGGCGGCGGGGTTTTGAGCCGTCTGCTTCTGCAGGGGTCTTGAGCAGACGGTGTCTGTAATTAGCACGTCTGAAGTGGTGAGATCAGAAGAAAATGAGCTACAAGATCGTTCACCGCTTTCTTAAAATGAAACAACTGTTCACTTCGGTGCATATAGGTCGACTCAACCAAGGGCGGATACAGAAATTTTTGAAGGGGGTGGGGGCAAAATTTTGGGTCTTGGGACAGAGGAAAAATTTCTGTTTGGTCGCCGAAAAATCTGATGACCTTTTTCTAGTTTAGTCATTCGTCCAATTTCCAAGAAAAAAGATACCGTTTTAGCTGCCAAAATAGTTGATGACCTTTTTTTAGTTATCAGTCAACCTGGTCGGAGTAATGGCCTCTCTAGTAGCCTGCTTTTCTCTCCCGCTGCATTGAGTTAATGGCTTGTTGAAACCAAATGGGAGGGGCCACGTCACATGCGCTTTTTAAATGGGGGCCATGGCCGGATTGGCCCTCTGGATTCGTCCCTGGACTCAACCTTTCAATCAGCAGATGGCGTTGGTAAAATGAGTTGTAGAGCATGATGGGCACCTTGCATGGCTGCCAACAGTTAAATTCGACTCCTCTAATAACTTGTGATCATCCGTCATAAAATGAATTGTAATCATTCTGCGCTGTGTCAGTTTGAAATTAAACGAAAATTATTGTTTTTATTTATATTATTTATTCAAATGATAGATCGTCACTGGTCGGCGAATATCTAGACGACCTATATGTGTCATTCAAAACCATCAACATACATGTATGCACCGTTGTCTGATTTCAATTAAGACATTTCAGCCGGCTTCATTCCAAATCAAACGTTGTGTCATTCCATTCAGTCTTGCCATTTTACATCATCACAGCTGCGTCGTCCAGAGCAGAGGCGATCCATGTATTCGAGGACATCCGAGTAGCATCCGATGAATCCGAAGAGCACCGCTTACAAACATATGCATGCATATGGTGACTATATTAATCGACATCATGCCAAAACGAAGCTACTTAAGTCAGGTCAAATCCTTCTTGATGACGAGCAGTTTCCGAGCATAGAAAGCGATTTCGTTTGATACACGGCTGCAGAGCTCCATTTCGAGTCATCAGTCGGTCTTGATTGAGGTGACCTGGATCACCACCATCGTCTCAGTTTGTATAGCGCCTATACTCTTTGATAATATATACATTGATACACGGCTGCAGAGCTCCATTTCGAGTCATCAGTCGGTCTTGATTGAGGTGACGATGTCGATTAATATAGACACCGTCTGCTCAAGACCCCTTCGTAGAAATGTTCAAGTTTGAACCAGACGATCGCTGTATATATATATAATATATATAATATAATATATAATATATAATTATCATCATCATCATCATCATCATCGTCATCTTCATCATCATCATCATCATCATCATCATCATCATCGTCGTCGTCGTCATCATCATCATCATCATCATCATCATCATCATCATCATCATCATCATCATCATCATCATCATCATCATCATCATCATCATCATCATCATCATCATCATCATCATCATCATCATCATCATCATCATCATCATCATCATCATCATCATCATCATCATCATCATCATCATCATCATCATCATCATCATCATCATCATCATCATCATCATCATCATCATCATCATCATCATCATCATCATCATCATCATCATCATCATCATCATCATCATCATCATCATCATCATCATCATCATCATCATCATCATCATCATCATCATCATCATCATCATCATCATCATCATCATCATCATCATCATCATCATCATCATCAT
Source organism: Lumbricus terrestris (assembly GCA_949752735.1). Classification (NCBI taxonomy): domain Eukaryota; kingdom Metazoa; phylum Annelida; class Clitellata; order Crassiclitellata; family Lumbricidae; genus Lumbricus; species Lumbricus terrestris. Next base: position 8,836,042 of record OX457052.1, read on the forward strand.
CATCATCATCATCATCATCATCATCATCATCATCATCATCATCATCATCATCATCATCATCATCATCATCATCATCATCATCATCATCATCATCATCATCATCATCATCATCATCATCATCATCATCATCATCATCATCATCATCATCATCATCATCATCATCATCATCATCATCATCATCATCATCAGCTTGCTACCGATGATACTACAGAAATTCACTTATATTTGCAACAACTATACAACTAGAGTAACAATAATGTTGTTAAAGTTCTGCGTTTCTAAACTGCAGGCGAGACAACGCGTGAGTATTGTCACTTCGAGACGTTTCGAGCGGACTGTCCATCTGGCGAGATCGTTCTCATGCAGAAGTCGTTCTACGGTCGGAAGAGCCTCGGACGGTGCGTTCGGACCAACTTCGGATTCATCGGATGCTACTCGGATGTCCTCGAATACATGGATCGCCTCTGCTCTGGACGACGCAGCTGCGATGTTGAAGTCATCGAACCGAACTTCGAAGATATCCGACCGTGTAATGTCGAACTGAAGAGCTACCTCGAAGCGGAATACGTCTGCTTACCTGGTCAGTTAGTCAGTCTGTCGGTCGGTCGGTCAGTCAGTCAGTTAGTCAGTCGGTCAATCAGTTAGTCAATCAATCAGTCAGTCAGTCGGTCAGTCGGTCATTCGGTCTGCCGGTCAGTCGGTCGGTCAGTCAGTCAATTAGTCAGTCAGTCAGTCGGTCAGTCGGTCTGCGGGTCGGTCGGTCAGTCGGTCAGTCAGTTAATAAGTCAGTCAGTCAGTCAGTCGGTTATCGTATCGTAATCTCGAGACTTCTACAGCGCCCACAAAAGCCAAGTCGCGGGAACCAGCTTATTCACAGGCGTAGGTCAGTCAGTCAGTCAGTCAGTCAATCAGTTAGTCAATCAGTTAGTCAGACAGTAGTCAGTCGGTCGGTCGCTCGGTCGGTAGATCGGTCGGTCAGTCAGTCAGTCGGTCAATCAGATAGTCAGTTAATCAGTCAGTCAACCAGTAATTAGTCAGCCAGTCAACCAGTAATTAGTCAGTCAGTCTAGTATAGTAAGCCGGTCAGTCAATCAATCGCTCAGTTGATCAATCAGTCAGTCAGTCATTCCTTAATTCATGCATTAATTAATTAATTATTGTTAATGTGCTCTGATTCTACATGTACATAGCTGCTGCTCATTTTTCATTGAATTTGATCGCGTGAGAGCCTTCACCACCGCTCATCCGTTTGAATGGACGCCAAGCCATAATTATAGGTCCCCGTGGACGGACCGTGCTAGCCCGAGATTTTGTATCTCTGAAATAGCCGCCTTCCGGGAGCGAACTGCGGTCCGCATGCTCTCTTTCACAGAGCCGTGTACAGACGCGCGGCCAGCCAAGGCCGGATACAGAAATTTTCGAAGGGGGCCAAAATTTTCGGTTAGGGACAGGGAAAAAAATTTCGTCTTGGCCGCCGCAAAATCTGATGACTTTTTTTTAGTCATTTGTCTCGAATTCCCAGGAAAAAGATACCATTTTATCCGCCAAAATAGTTGATGACTTTTTAGTCGTTCGAACCTCGTCTACGGACCTCGTGGGCGTGGGGAGCGGTCTGCGGAACTACTCATGGGGGGGCCACGTCAACTATCCGAGCCAGAATAGCTGGTCAAAAATAAAGAAATTTCTAAATGGGGGACCATGACCGGATTGACCCCCCTGGATCCGGTCCTGCGGCCAGCGCTCTTACCGATGTAGCTAATTGGGCCAGCAATGTAGATGTACGTTCGCTGAGCAGCTGCCGCTGGTCAGTTGTGGTCATTTGTGGTCAGTTGCGGTCAGTTGCGGTCATTCGTCTTCCTTCCTCTTCTAAGCTGACGCAATACTAAGCTATAGTGGTTCGTCAGTCGCCTAATTCGAATCGACATTGGCACAACTGACATCGTTGTGCATTTGGATCCGGTAGTCGATTAGAAATTATTGTTCCTTGTTCTATTCAGTCGATTACTCAGCTGATGAGACGATTATTGCTTATCATTGCAAACGAAACATTGCAGTTACGGACGATGTGCAATCAGGAGAATAATTTAACGATGAACAAACTATATCGAACCACCTTCCTTCAGACGCCCTTCATCGCTGTAGAGTAGACTATAATGTCTAAATGATAGAATAATCTGCTGAACAGTTGAACGACTGACAAACGAAATCAGCGACTACGCAAATGAATGGCTTACTGCATGGCTGAGTGACTCACTGACTGTCTGATTAATTGACTGACTGTCCAAATGACTGACTAACCGACCAAATGACTAACTGAATTAATTAATGAGTAACTCACTAACTGATTGACTGACTGAATGAATGATTGATTGACTGACTAACTGACTGAAATAGTCAATATTTACTGACTAATTAACTGAATGAATGAATGAATGATTGACTGACTGACAGACTAACTGACTGACTGACTGACTGACTGGCCGACTAAATTGGTGAATGATTTGCCGACTAACTAACTGACTGAATGAATGAGTGAATGACTAACTGACTGGCCGACTGAATTAGTGAATGATTTACTGACTGAATAACTGACTGACTGAATAAATAAATAACTGACCAACTGACTGACCAACTGAATTACTGAATGAAGGAATGAATGACTAACTGACTGAATTAATTAAGGATTTACGGACTAATTAACTGACTGACTGAATGAATGACTAACTGACTCTCCGACTGAATGAATGAATGATTTATTGACTAACTGACTCTCCGACTGAATGAATGAATGATTTATTGACTAACTGACTCTCCGACTGAATGAATGAATTATTTATTGACTAACTGACTAACTGAATGAATGAATGACTAACTGACTGACCGACCGAGTTAATGAATTATCTGCTGACTGGCTACCTGAATGAATGAACGAAGGAATGGATGAATGACTAGCTGACTGGCCGACTGAATTAATGAATGATTTAGGCCTGCTGACTAACTAACTAGCTAACTGACTGATTGAATTAATTAATGACTGACTGACTGACTGAATCGACTAAGGCATTTACATAGAAGGATAACGAAATATTGTTTTATAGATTATATGGTGGACACTTCATACACGTCACCTTCAATTCTTGGCAATATTATCTCAAACCGATTGCACTTGTTTGACAAATCGATATGTCTAGACTCTCTAGGTACAAAAGTAAGTGCTAAGTGGTCCATACAATCTATTTGCAACTGACAAACGCACATCCATTGCAACCTTATATCCTACACGTTTAAAATAGACTACAACGCAAACCGAACCCAGGTACATCAGTACAATGCAACAGATTATATGTGCACAGTAAACTACGACTTGTATCGAGGTACAAAGCTATTTTAAAGCAGTATTATTGCTCTAAAAGTAGCTACATTGTTAGGCCGACATGTCTTCGAAAGGAATATGATATTAATTTTGTCCTCGCGGAGAGGTGTCAGGAACGATAAAAGCAGTTGCCGGAAAGCGACAATTTCTATAAGAGCTTCCTGTCTGCTCGAACAATCTCTGCTATTCAACGCTTTTACACGTATTATTATACTTGCCATTTGCAAGCATTGTTAATAGCTGCATTAATGTATGTAGCACCATGCGAGGTAGGGGAGAACGGGGCTGGTTGCAACAGGTGTTGGTTGCAACACCATTGATATTTCGGCGCTATATAATAGCAACTCAAAATTAAACAAACTATTTTGTAAAGGACACATTTTAGGCCAATGTGTCCTAATTTCTTAGCAGGCAATTGATAATGACTTCCGAAAAGTTAAAAAATCGTTCTTGGCAATCGAAAGTAAATTTTTCGGTTTTTTATTTTTTCGTTCTATAGCCGAATGTTTTGAAGAAATATTTTTCGGTTTAGTTCTATTAGTTGCACAAGTAATTAAGCTTGAAAATGCATTTAGTCGTTTTATTTTAAATCGGTGCCGTCAAAATTTAGTTCCATTGACACTGTCTAGGCATTGCTTCGGGGTTGGTTGCAACAGTTTTTTCGGGGATGGTTGCAACATGTTGCAGCCAACCCCATTCATTTATTTCAATAAGCCGCTTTCATTGCTGGCCTGCCCGTCGCAGTTAGAGCATATTGTATTAAAATATTACAGGCTATATGCATTCTATAAATTGGTAAACTGCTTGAACGATGTTAAGCAGTGTCACATGCTCTAATCGATTGACCTTTGTTGGCCTATTTTTAGCCTCTAAACTATCCGCGAGGATGAAAAATTGTTAGCGAAAACTGATTGCGGTTCTGCTAGTAAAGAAGCAACTATTGGTGTAAAAAAGGAACTCACTGATAGTGGTGCTAGACTTGGGCTGTTAAAGTCACAAATTTGATTATTCAACATTGTGGCGATATATTCAGGAAGTAAATTTGCTTATGGAGAACACCGACTGATCCCGTAACCAAAATCATTTGCTGACTATAATATTGCTGATGGTTGGTGTCGTGTATTATGGATTATTGTGGAAGCAAGTGAACATGCTGTATTTAATTTACCAAAGTGCTACTAAGTTTCACATGAACTCCCTTTCAATGGTGTGCTATGCCTATACCGCTGCTGCTGAAGGCTGGCTTTCGGGATTTAAGTTGCGAATCAAGGTTCAGTGAACACCAGAGGCTTCGAGTTTAGAAAGCTTCAATGAAAGTGCTATAAACTCATGATGAAATATCTTCGGTTAAACTTTCCAAGCAGCTGACGTTTACATTTTACAATCTGGGTGAAACCGTAGTAACCACTGCTGGACGGGTTTTAAAAGTTCAAACAAACAGAAGCATAAAGCAGATTGGTGTGTTAACATCCGGTGAAAGAAGACAATTAGAGACTTTGAGGTTTGCACTGGATGTTTGTAAGAATTCTGTGCCTCCATTTTTTTGAGCGAATTAACTTCATGAAACATATTTCTAGATGTTCTGATCGCCAATCCTGCGGATGGATGACAAACATGAGCTTTTTTATCTGTAGGCTATTAGACGATTTCTTGGGCATATATAATGAATCAAGTTTACAATCTCTTTGGTGGATGGACAACCATAACTCTCACACTGGAATCGATTCTACATATCCCTGAAAACAACTCTGACGACTTGGAATAATCCAACATTTTAAATGTAGCCTAATTTTGAACATCATTAGCCCAATTAGGTAGATGTAACCTTCCAACTCTATCAGTTATAGGCCACTCGAGAATATTTATCAAACTTTGCATGATGATTATTAGTAAAAAACAGGTTTTTCTTTCTTTTTGATGCTCTCGATACTCTGAATTTTTGAATTTGATTAATTATTACATACTTATAATCTAGATGCATAGCCAGGCCTCAGTTGGTTTCAGGGCTACGCAGCCTTATTTGAATATCTAGTCTACTCTCAGTACTGTTGCAACCTTCCCCGAGGGTCGTTGCAACCAACACCGGCCCGGGGCTGGTTGCAACATTTTGGAGCCCTCTGTTCAGTTAGTTATTGTGGGTACATGCTTTGTCACTGAGATCGGAACTATAGCTTGTTTTGATGCTGAGATATAAAGGATTCATATGGGCTAAACAGTTTGCAGATAGCTCTAAAGATAAAAATGTTACACATGAAAATGTGAAAAATGTTGCAACCAGCCCCGGTCTCCCCTAGGCTATTTTTACGAAAATAAAGATAAATCCATCAAGGGCATCCAAAACGCATTGTATTTATAAATTTTCATATAGCCCTCTCACAGAATGACTATTTAGAGGGGCTCTCAGCGCGAAAAACTCCGAGGGGAAAAGAAATACCTTTAAAGAGTGAGAAACTGATGAGTAGAAACGAGTCATAGTCTGTATCAAAAGTCATTAGTGCGGGAGGTAGGTCATTGCAAACGGAGGGACCAACGTGGTGGTGTAGTGGGTATATTGGTCGCCTTGCAGCCAAAGCGTTGGTCAGTCACGCGTAACTCCTCTCAGAGTTGAGGTAATGTACGGCAAAAGTCATCAATGGGCGGATCCAGGGGGTGACAAATCCGGCCATTTCCCCATTTAGAAATTTCTTTATTTCTGACCGGCTATTCTGGCTCGGAAAGTTGACGTGACCCCCTTATGAGTATTTTTGTACGCCCTCCCCAGGCCCCACGAGGTCCGTAAAGGGGCTTAAGAACACTGTACGACTAAAAAAGTTCATCTGATTTTTCGATGACCATAACGAAAAAATTTTCCCCTGTCCCAAGACCGAAAATTTTGCCCCCCCCTCCTTCGAAAATTTCTGTATCCACCTCTGGACTCGGCTTACAGCTGCAGATTTAGAAGAAAGCATCACTAGGTATATTGCAGAGCCTTGGAATATACTGGACGTTGTTAGCAGAGGAACTTTTACTCTGTATTTTGAATCCAGGCGGCTGGACACTTTCCGGGGTTGTTCCGTTCAAAGTAAGGGCATGTTCGAGATGCCCATCAAAGATGCTTTATTAGTGTCATCCAGCTTCGTCTCTTTTGGGGTCAGGGACATTATATTTTGCCCCTATTTTCGACGAAGCGTAATAAGTATTCTGAGGCCAGAATACGACGCTTGGTATTCGCGAGTTCACCCGGTGCTGAGTCGAGTAGCGCGACACTAATATTATTGGCAATAACAATGGCGCAATTCTTTGCATTGTTTTCGAATAACGTTGATCGATTTCTTGTGAGAATCAATTGCATTAGACGGCGATTTAGAGCAAATCAGCCTCACCACCACCACCACCACCACCACCACCACCACCACCACCACCACCACCACCACCACCACCACCACCACCACCACCACCACCACCACCACCACCATCTCCACCACCACCACCACCAACCACCACCACCACCACCCACCACCACCATCTCCACCACCACCACCACCACCACCACCACCATCACCACCAACCACCACCACCACCACCCACCACCACCACCACCATCACCACCACCACCACCATCACCACCAACCACCACCACCACCACCACCCGTCCTCTTATCTGACGATTTGCAACTCTGCCAGCGCCGACGCTCTTCGGCTCTTCTCTCAGCTGCCCCTTCTCCCCCCGTTCAGTCGGATCGTTTATCTGTTTGCAGCATAAACGGGCGTCAAGTTCAACGGGTGCTGCTCACTTGAGCGAATGGCATATTATAGGCCTACCATTGGTTGCCTATTATAGACAAGTGATTTCATTCCAACGTGTGTTGACGCTACCGAGTTTAGCGCATCCGTGGTTAACGCTTGTCTATTATTGTCTCAGCTCTTGCACGGTTTCACCTTGCAGGCCAGGAACGATCGAAATTACATACCAAGAGTGCTTGATGGGTGCTTAGTGGTGTCCTTAGCTGCATGGGCGGAGTTTATCAGGGGCTAGAGGGGGCTAAGCCTCCCCCCCAAGAAGCCCCATAGTCATGTTTTTAACGTGTAAATGGTCTGTTTTTTCGGGCTTAGCCCCCCTAAAAAAAGGTCATGAACTTTTTCGGCCGGGAAATACATAATAATTTTCATTTCATGAGATTTGAACTTGACGACTAAAGAAAAGAAAAAAGGTCATCAACTTTTTTCCGGCCGAAGCGAAATTTTTTCGGCGCCGCGCCTTCTGGACCAAGTTTTTAGCACCCCCCCCACACACGGAAACCAAACCCCCGCCCATGCTTAGCTGAACAATCGTTTTTATTTGTTATAGATTATATTCCTTTATTCACTCCTTATAGTCTCTCAATTGGCGATTTATTTTTTCACTCTCCCGGCTCGAAACTGTTGAAGCTTCTGCTTTTGCAGGGCGCCGTTTATTGGCCTACTTGATGATTTTACATAATAATAACAATTATATGTTTGATTGATAGCAGGGCTTTTTTAACGTGCAGTTGTGCACAAAATGTGCAGTTCTAAATGGATTTGTGCTGTTGTAACAGCACTTCTGTACAGTTAAAACTAGCAAAAAAGGTCCGATTGGAAGTAATTTACCATGGAAGACGGGAAAGGAAAGAAGGAGTTGTGCAGTTCTAAAAATTCCTTAAAAACAGCCCTGATTGGTAGGCCCAATGATGATATGAGTTCGAGTGAAATAAACATACTAATTAAAATGAGTCACTGGTCTATATATATTATATATAGACCAGTGGTTCTTTTTAATTAATCACGAAACTATGTATATATATATATATATATATATATATATATATATATATAAGCTTGTTATAGAGTCTATAATTTATATAGCAAGCTATAGTTTCGTGATTATCGACATTGTAGTACACGTGTTCATCCCGAAGCGGGATCGTATCGTATTCGTAATCATAATCTCCGAATTTCTAAGGCGCCACTCGAAAGCCAAGCGCAGGGCACCAGGTTATTCACGAGCGGCGCTTTAATTTCATTCGCAGCGAAGCAATAATAACGTGGACGAGATTAAATTTCTGTCGTTCGAATATATGATCGAGCGAATACGATTGGCTGATCATTCGCAGGGATCGGATTGGTCGTGACAGATAATTCAGAAAGATTTTCATGCCAGACATCAGTCATCCCATCTTTTGTCGATGGACGTGCTGCTATTCTGCTGCTATTCTGCTGCTATTCTGCTGCTATTCTGCTGCTATTCTGCTGCTATTCTGCTGCTATAATACTATGCTGCTGCTGCTGCTGCTGCTATGCTGCTGCTGCTGCTGCTGCTGCTGCTGCTGCTGCTGCTGCTGCTGATGATGATGATGATGATGATGATGATGATGATGATGATGATGATGATGATGATGATGCACTGTTTAGAACGTTTTATGGTTCAAGCCTCTGCATGTGTCATGTGCAGTAGGACATTAACAGATCCAGGGCTGACCCCCTAGCCCAAATGCATGGCACCACAGGAAAGGCATACACCGGTCCTGAACATTGTTAGCGATCATTGTATCTATTCGTCTGACTTTTCTAGTTTCGTCTTTTCGATTACCTGAAGAATAACCGTGATTCTAAAGCGAATATCAACGCACTTACAATGTAGCCTATCTGTATTTAAAAAGTTAAAAGTTACAAGTGAATACAAATATATATATATATATATTTAGCTGCAAGCACATGCTGTATTTGTTTTTGTGGTGGTGGTCCTGGTGGTGCTGGTGGTTGATGGTTATGATGATAACGGCGACAACGATGATGATGATAATGACGATGACGACGACGACGTCGACGAAGATGATAATGACGACGACGACGACGATGATAATTATGATAATGATGGTGATGGTGATTGTCTTTCTCTCCCTTTGTTTCTACGTATCACTATATCCGTCCATCCGTCTGCCTTTAGTCTGTCTCTCTGTCTTCCTTCATCTGTTGTTGCTGACGTCACTGTCTGGATGGTCATCTGCTGTCCAATCGACAATCGACCTGCGAATGAAAGAGTCTTGTGATCCAGCGGATGACAACCGCTGTCCCTCATGATCATCGTATACTCTTTGGATTAGGACTGGCATGAAATATGCAGATGAGCCAAATGGTTGCAGCCAACACAGCGCCCTCCCCCTCCTCTGCATCCTCTGTATGTCCACACAATGCAGCCTGAATATATCTTCTTCTTCTCCTAAAGCGACTCCCCTGAATAATACATTGAAGCCCCACTCCGACCACAATGCACCGCGCGTCAAACACTGATGTCTTTCGCGTTACGTGTCCGCAGGACACTCCGGAAACCAACGCCTGGTATAGACTGCCAATAAGCACGTCAAGATGTAGTTAGAAAGCTGTCGATTCAGTGTCTCATTGGAGGTGACCCGAAACGGAGTGTCCCGCATGAAAGCTATCCGAGGGGATGAATTAATCTATCCCCCGGATGGGATTAACCGGTCTATGCTATCCGGGGGGATAAACCATTCTAACCCCTTTTTTGAAAAATGCGCATAATAAATGAATTTATGCTGTAATCAAAATTTAAAGTGACTCTAATTGTTTTAAGTGTCCTAAACAATGCTCAGATAAAGGCAACTCGAATTTATTTAGTGGCTCTGAGTGTTCTTAAGTGTTTTAAATGTTTTAAGTGCTCTAAAAACAGGGCAAAACAAATTATCTAGTGGGAATAAACATACCTGTTAGTGTCATTGTTCGAAACAAAGCAGATGAAAATTAATTTGCCAAAAAAATGCGGAAGCGGTTTTTTCGACTTTTTAAATTTGAGGGGATACAATTAATACGGGGGATACTCTATTTCGTGACACAGGCCACACAAGAACGTCGATAGGCCACAGCAATCGCTATGTATGCATTAGGGGTCTGCTGGTACAAACCCCTATTATGCATGAATACAGTGTGGGAATTGTAGAAAAATATCTGAGGGGTCAGACACGTTGATTCGTATGTGGAGTTTGGTGTGAAAAGAAGTCTTTGCTATGCGTCCCTAAGAAAGACTAAGGGGGCTGAACCCCTCAACCCCAAGACAATTTTCACTCTGCTTAAATGCATAGGCCTGCGTATAAATATTTATGCATTTCCTACAGCGACCAAGTGCCCCCGCACACTGCTCATTTTTCTATGACTTGGTCGTTTGAGGTGGTCTCAACTCCACTGCCAGTTTGAAAAGATCTTAGTATCCTCTGGTCCAGACCGTACTAGCCAGAGATTTAAATCTGCTAAGTAAGCCAGTAATCTCAATAATCTCCTAAGTAAGCCAGTAATCTCCTAAGTAAGCCATCAATCTCTTAAGGGAGCCAGCAATCTCCTAAGTAAGCCAGTAATCTCCTAAGTAAGCCAGTAATCTCCTAAGCAAGCCAGTAATCTCCTAAGTAAGCCAGTACTCTCCCGAGTAAGCCAGTAATCTTTTAAGTAAGTCAGTAATCTCCTAAGTAAGCCAGGAATCTCTTAAGTAAGCCAGTAATCTCTTAAGTAAACCGGTAATCTCTTAAGTGAGCCAGTAATCTTTTAAGTATTAAGTCAGTAATCTCTAAATTAAACCAGTAATCTCTTAAGTAAATCAGTGATCTCTTAAATAAGTCAGTAATCTCTTAGATAAGTCAGTAATCTCTTGAGTAAGCCTGAAGCTACCCAGTGATCTCTTAAGTGACCTATACATGTATAGTAATCTCATAAGTATGCGTCTCTCTGTGCTTCAAAGACTTGGACGAGCCACAAACGGAACTAGCGCAATGTTGATAGTGGCGTATCGAGACTTGCATTAATATCTAGGCCCACATTTCTATATACACACGGCAGATCATTGACACCAGTCGGTCAATATATGAGTCTTGATGGATACGATTGGAAGACTTGTGGAAACGAATGTTGGACGCGAATTGGTCCACAACTATCCTCAATGAATCTCTATCGAGCGTCGGTCGGCGCTGAAAGGCCGCCGTTTGCGGCGATTGACCAGAAAAATAATGTATTCCATGTTTTATAAGCACGACTCAAACGATGCTTACGAATTCAACTATGGGCACTAGATGTCGCATAAAGTCACAGCATCAAGAGCTTATAAAGGCTTTGAACTATATCCGTTTTATATGCATGGTGTGTGTATATATATGAGCATATATATTAATATAAATATATAAAAAATGTCTATATATATTGGTTTATATTAATATGACGTTTTATGCCCTTGCCGCGAATGTGGTCGGGGCATGCACACATCATGCAATATTCATTTACGACGCCTGTCTACATGTATTGCAAAGACCGAGACAGACGAACAGACAGACAGACAGACAGATAGACGGAGAGAGGTAGAGAGTGACAAAGACTTCGGAAGAAGAACTGAGATAGGAGGAAGGCAGAAGTGGGATGAAAAGCTTATAAAGATGAATTCCCCCGTGGGGGGTGCATTGTCGCCGGGCGAGAGAGAGAGAGAAAGGGAGAGAGAGAGTGTGTGTGTGAGAGAGAGAGAGAGAGAGAGAGAGAGAGAGAGAGAGAGAGAGAGAGAGAGGGAGGGAGGGAGGGAGAGAGAGAGAAGAGAGAACCGAAAGTGAGGAAGCTGCTATGCAAGTCAACACGTACCGCAATAAGAACAAAGATTGCGACTTTAAATCACAACTCATCTCCATCTCCTCCTCCTCCACCTCCCTCTTCCTCCTCTTTCTGCTCCTCATCCTTCACTTCCTCCTCCTTCTCCACCTCTGCCTCCTCCTCAACCTCCTCCTCCACCACTTTCTTATCCTCCTCGTCCCCCTTTTCCTTTTCCTCCTCCTTCTCCTACTCCTCTTCCTTATTTTCCTCTTCTTCTGCCTCCGCCTCTTCCTCTATCTCCTCCTCCTCTTCCTCCTCCACTTCCTTCTCCTCCTCGTCCTCGTCCTCCTTCTCCTCCTTCTCCATCTCCTCCTCCTCCTCCTTATCTTCCTCCTTCTTCTCCTCCTCTTCCTCCTCCTCCATCTCCTCGTCCTCCCTATCTTCCTCTTCCTCCTCCTCGTCTCTTGTTGGTCTCCAGGGGAATCTGCGCCTATGCTCTCATTCTCACTCTCTTCCCTCGCCTATTTATTAGCAACACTGCAGTCGCTCTTTCTCTTTGTCATCCATGCATCTGCGATTATTATGCATCGTTAAAAATGGACGGTTCTACGCATTCGCTTCAGAAGCTATACATCCGCATCACGATCTTCAATCATATCAATCAGTCAATCAATCAGCCAGTCAGTCAATCTATCAATCAGCCAGTCAGTCAGTCAATCTATCAATCAGCCAGTCAGTCAGTCAATCAATCAGTCAATCAGCCAGCCAGTCAATCAATCAATCAATCAGCCAGTCAGTCAGTCAATCTATCAATCAGCCAGTCAGTCAGTCAATCAATCAGTCAATCAGCCAGCCAGTCAATCAATCAATCAATCGATCGATCAATCAATCAGTCAATCAATCAGTCAATCAATCAATCAATCAATCAGTCAGTCAGTCAACCAACCAACCGATCAGTTAGTGATTTAGTCAATCAGAATGGGAGCCATGGTCAGCTGTCATTCTTAAGTCCATCAGTTAGGCAGTAGGTCAGTCAGTCAATCAATCAATCAATCAGTTACGCAATAAGTTAAGCAGTGGCCATTCATCAATCAGAGGATCGGACAGTGCATGGACTATATATGAATTTTATGAATTTTTCAATCAAGTCAATCAGCCGAGAAGTCAGTCAGTCACTGCATCAATCAATCAATCAATCAATCAATCAATCAATCAATCAATCAATCAATCAATCAATCAATCAATCAGTCAACCTATCAGTCAATCAATCAATCAATCAACCAATCAATCAGTCAGTCAATCAGTCAATCAGTCAATCGGTCAATCAATCGATCAATCAATCAATCAGTCTGTGAGGCAACCAGATAGATAAGGTTGCTTGTCGTGCTGTGAATTAATTAATTACCGTAGTAAGTTAATTCATCTGTTAGTCAGTCAATCAAAGACTCAATCATTGCATAAATCGATCATAACGTCAATCAATCAATCAATGAGATTTTTTGATAAAGTAATATCTGGTCGCTAATAAGAGACGCTCTGAAACAATCACACGCACACACGCGCACACAAAGCGAAATGCCAATTATTGACTGACAGATAGATAGATAGATAGATAGACAGACCGACATCGGCTGCAGTCCTAATTTGGTTTATATTTTCTACATTTCGTTAATTAAGAGAGAGATAATTTTCAATCTATATCGTCCGAGCGCAAAAACAGTGATTCCAGCTATTGCATCGAATGGCGCCAAACTATGGCAGACGATTAACACATGGTTCTCCTCATCTCTTTCTCCATCTGTTCATCCGCCTCTCTGTCTCTCTGCCTCTCTGTGTCTGCCTCTCTGTGTCTGCCTCTCTGTGTCTACCTCTCTGTGTCTGCCTCTCTGTGTCTGACTATTTGCTTGTCTGCCTGTCTGTTTGTTTACCTGCCTGTCTACCTGCCTGCCTGCCTGTCTGTGTCTCTGTCTGGCTGTCTGGCTGTCTGCCTGGCTAGCTGTCTGTGTCTGTCTGTGTCTGTCGGTCTATATCTATCATTCTTTGTCTCACATTTTCTCGCTCCAGCACAATGACTACTGTCAATTTCTGTCTATGGCGTCAAAGCATCCGACGGCATAAAGCATAAAATCACTACATGATATATGTATATCATGTATATCATATTATATGAGAAATACATATTCATGTATGAAAAGGACATGACATGACGGATATGCATGATATGGATTATGTGTAGGCCCTATGCAATTTTTCTATAGAGAGTGGAAATAAGCAGGATGGCAATCTCGAGAATGAGAAACGGAATTCTTCTTCTGCTCAATGTCGGAAGAGACTGGAAAAAGAAAATGGAGAAAGCATTGCTGTTTCAGGAGAACAGATGAAGAAAGTTGAGAAGGGAGAGAGGAAAGGTTAATGTGAAACGGGAAGAAAAGGAGAAGGCGCGTGGGAGCAGTAGATGGAAAGGAGAAGGAGGACAGGGTGAGGATGCGAAGAGGTGGGAGGGGATTCAGATGGCTTAGGTTGGAGGTATTTTCCAGAGGATTTTCGAGGTTTGATTGCGGATTTGAAGCGATGGTTTCACGGCCAAAGAAACGATTCCAATGGATGAGTGAGATTAAGCGAAGAACGAATGTGAGGAAAGTCTGCGGTGTGTTACGTGTGTATATACATTGGAAGAAGAAGAAGGAAAAGGAGGAGTCCGAGGAGGAGGAGGAGGAGGAGGAGGAAGAGGAGGAGGAGGAGGAGGAGGAGGAGGAGGAGGAGGAAGAGGAGGAAGAGGAGGAGGAGGCGGAGGAGGAGGAAGAGGAAGAGGAGGAAGAGGAGGAGGAGGAGGAAGAAAGGCTCTGGCGACAAAAGCATTCGATTGATGGAAGAACGGAGAAACTGGGAAAGACGGAAAACGGATCGTGGACAGAGATGGAGGGATGGAGCTCATGATGGACGGAAGGAGGAAAGAATGAATGGACGGGAAAATGAGGTGACTAAAGAAAACATCGAATGATTATGACAATGAAAGTAATAATAACTATGATGATGACGATGGTGGTGGTGGTGGTGGTAGTTGTGGTGGTGGTGTGGGTGGTGATGGTGATGGTGGTGGTGGTGGTGATAATGAGTACACGGACTGCACACTGTCGGTGGACAGATGAGACGGCGATGGAGAGGAGTTCTCATATGCCGAGGCTAAGAATGTGAAATCGCCAGTATTAGTCTCTCATACATTTCACTTAGTCTATATACTAATTGCAGGTTTAAAGAAGTATTCATATCCATCTGACATCTTCATTGCACGAATTAATCATATTATCACTCACATGCTATCGCTGTGACCATTAGCGGCGCCAGGAGACTAAGCCACCCTAAAAGGCCATCCGATTTTTTTACATGTAAAAATTAAATATTTCCATGATTATCTCCCCCCCCTAAAACTGAAACATCTGCATGAGATGATTTCGACACTATGTCCAAATGACTAAAAAAGGACGTCAGAAATTTTTGCGAATGAAAAAGGAAGATTA
The DNA here is from genome assembly GCA_949752735.1 of Lumbricus terrestris. Lineage (NCBI taxonomy): Eukaryota > Metazoa > Annelida > Clitellata > Crassiclitellata > Lumbricidae > Lumbricus > Lumbricus terrestris. Next base: position 8,851,504 of record OX457052.1, read on the forward strand.
AATTTTCCTCCGCGAGGATTCAGCCCCTCACCCCAAACTGAAATCCTTGCGCCGCCGCCGCCACTGGCTGTGATTCTAACCCTAAAAGAAGCCACAGACTAAGCAACCCCCTTCCGCCAAGTGACTCTCCCCATCCGCCAATTTATAAAGCGCTAGTATCGGAAGTAACGCAGCCCATAAAGGCCAATGCGATGGGGCGCTATATAATGTACGCTTTATGGGATTTCCGAGAGATGTCGTACGGATAAAAATACTGGCATTCAACAGGACTTTCAACCTTCCGCATAGAGAAAGGTCTCATCTATGCCGGGACATCTCTCGTATATATAGCATATACAATGGCATGCATATATACTAGGGTGGCCCTTAGCATACAGCCAAAAAATAAAAATCGTAAAATTTTGTCTGGCACCCTTTCAATCCATGCCAATTATAGAAATAACATTATGTTGAAAAAGATTTTGGAATTGCAAAACATCTAGGGGTGCCCCTCGAGCGCCGAAATTTATTCTTTAATACAAATAAAAATATGATCAATAATATTGAATCATACAATTTCAACCAAGCTATATTCAACTCAGAATTTTACAGAGATGACCAAAATACACCCTAGTGATGCAAGAATGCCAATGAAACAAGTGTTTACTGTTCAATTATAATTCAGTTATTGTTCACTGTTCAGGTGGTCACAGAAGTAAATGATCAGTACAGGACAATAAAATGCAGGAATCACTGCTTTCTACTAATTTGACACGAGATTTCTTTTCGTACAGTCAGGGAACTGTCGTCGATGTTCACTGACAACTTGCAGGAGAAATTGAAGCTGATCCTCATCTTTTGTTAGCTTTTTTATTTAAGTCCTGGATGAGTGCCACACCTCGTTCAGCTCTATCATTGACGACAGCCAACCCTTTGAGTACTGCTTGCGCTTCTCGAAATGCTTCATGCTCTTCTTTGGAAAGCATCATCTCAAATACATGTAGTCCATGCAGACCAAGCACCTGGAACAGTTTATTGGAGTTGGCTGTACGGAATTGTTTCAGACCGCTGGTGCCAAGAAATGCATCGGACTTCACACTGGGTCGTTTAGGCGGATGATCTGGGGCTACTTCTTCCATGGCAGCAATCATTAGCTTCTTGGAGTCATTGGATACCCTTGAATCAAAAAGAGCAAGCCCAATTGCTCAATCCTTGTTGGCCTCCCCCTTGGGGTTCTGGGTCGGTTAGATCGGGTTCTGCGCTCTGCTGCCCGGCTCATTGGACGAATCCCTAAATTTTCCTCTGTTTCTACCTAGTACCTACATGCGTGATGTGCTGCATTGGTTGCCAATAGCCCAACGCATCCATTATCGAATTGTTGCCCTGGTCTCACGTTGTATCCTTGGTTGCGCTCCATCCTACCTGCGCATTCTTTGTCGCCCAGTCTCTGACATTGAAGCGCGTCGGGCCCTTCGCTCTGCTGCGAAGGGACAACTGCTTGTTCCACGGGCTCGCTTGGCTACCAGACAGTGTCGAGCCTTCTCGGTTGTGGGGCCGTCAATCTGGAATGACCTCCCCCCTAACCTCCATCTCCTCCACCTGACCAGTCAATCCTTATTCCTTAAGTCCCTTAAATCTTTTTTCTTTTGCCGTGGCTGGGCTGGGAGCGCCTCTGAGTAGTTTCTTGAAGGGGCGCTATATAAATGCTAATAATGAATGAATGAATGAATGAATAAGCTCTTCAGACAAATACCAGAGATGAAGCCCTAGCTTCTTGCTTGTAGCAGAAGAAATTGTAGTAGGAGGATATGTGAGAAGGTTTGCCATGAGAGTGAAGTCATTCAGAGGAGCCTCCACAGCAATTGGCGCAGTTATCCAGGCTTTCAGGTAGACAACAAATGAAAAGATGGCAATATCACGAATGCTGCGTTCTTCTGCAGCAGTCTTCTTGAACTGAGCACGAAAGAGCCACATCTTTATGGTATAGATGACTTTTACCATCCATCGTGCCCGGTGCATAGCGCCAGGTATTCGAAACCGAATTCCACGAGAAGGAACACCTCCAAGAAAGACAACTGAGAGCTCGAGAAATTCCCTGTAATCGTCTCGTGGCTGTGCAGTTGCTGAATGTCTATGAGCAAACTCCAAGATATCAGAACGGTGTGGGGCCACCAATGATTTCACCAAAGGATCTGACGAGGCTATCTGAAATTTGTCGCTTTCAATGAATTTCCAGTGGTCTCAAAACCTCTTGAAAAGAAGAACTTCAGGTCCAGTAGAAGTTCCAATGGAAGTTTTTTCGAATGCAACCCCAACAATTAGTTCCATAACATGGTGTCGACATGCCAGGAAAAGGAGATCTTTATTCAATTCTTGCTCTATTAGGAAACATGCACCTGAGCGATGACCTGTGGTGTCAAAGCACAAAGCAGCAAGCAAGCTGATCTCTCAAACACTGGACGACTGCAGATGCTTGAGCTGAGCCTGTTCCTGAGGATAGTTTTGGAATGCCCAGTAACTGTTCAATTCCTACACCTGAGATCAGAACTGAAGACGGTGAACATGTTCGCGTGATGTCAAATCTTCCAGAAACTTGCCGTCCCAATGAACGGTTAAAGGAACTAAGGCGGAAAATTCGGATTGAAGGCTGTTTGGTTTGGTGGTTCTGTTGCTCGCCCTGGCTCGTTGAATGGAATTTCAGTTGATATTCAAAGTCTTGACGTCACAGCCAAGGCTGGAAGCCACTTCGCTAAGAACGAATGTAGCATTTCTTGACGAAACCTTTGTTCTGTCCAAAGCCGATGTCAGACCAGGAGACAGAATATTGATTCTGGCTCGTTTGGGCGCAGTTGCTTCATTTTTACTAGTGTTAGTGCCACATGTTTTGTTTCCTTTACATCCAACATCAGGCCCACCACTTTCATCACTTGATTCTTCATCACTTGAACAGGAATCGGTATCCAGTGCTAACTGGCTTGTACACGCCGCGAGCTCTTCCTATGCTCTTTTTTGCGCATCTGTTCCACTTCCTTCCGTTCCTGTGCACGCTGTCTTCGACGCATATCCACCATGTCAGCTGCACCAACTGAACCTGGACGTCCCTGCTGCCTTTGAGAGAGTAGAAAGTCTCTGTCTTCAGGAATGGAGATCATTGTGAGAGCGTCTGCATGGGCAAAATCAAACAGGTCATCTAGTCTCTCAATAAATTTCTACTCCTTAATCTTGTGAGCTGTAGCTGTTTGGTGTCTATGCTTTTGAAGTCCTTTCCATTCCACGAACACCGACTCCAACTTGTCAATACAATGCTTTTTACCTCTTACAGGTATACCAGCTCGGTTCCAAAATAGAGTGGCTTTTTCTATAGCCTGTTGACTGGAAACTTTGAGTAGATGCATGAAGTATCCAAAAGTTTGACGATACAATGGCAACTTTGCTCCAAGAATTTCAGGTTCATAAGAGCCAAGTATATAGACACTTGTTTTCCCTCGCGTTTGCATAATTAATTATGAATAATTATTTGTAATATTTCGTATTTACTATGTCTGACAATGTAGGTCTTTGTTTCCAATAGTGGACTAAAATCAACTGTCTTTTAAACAACTCTTCATAAAATATTGCCACCTTTTTTGTTAATCAAACATATATTTGAAATTGTACAGTGACTAAAATTTTAGAGCTCACGTAATTTTAATAATTAAGTAAGTACTAAATATTAAATGTTGATGCATTGCAAACATTAGTAGGCCGACATAATGTATTAAAGCACTGAAAATTTCAGTTTGCGATTCCAATTATAATTTGGAAGTTTACTCGTACATTATTGAAACTTGAGAGCTCGGGGGCACCCCTAAATATTGCCCTATTGCAAAGATTTTTTACACAAATTATTTTCTTCATAATTGAAATAGATTGGAGGGGTGCCAGTAGACTATTTTTAACTTTCATTTTTAAGGGCCACCCTAATATATGTCTTTTAAACAACTCTTCATAAAATATTGCCACCTTTTTTGTTAATCAAACATATATTTGAAATTGTACAGTGACTAAAATTTTAGAGCTCACGTAATTTTAATAATTAAGTAAGTACTAAATATTAAATGTTGATGCATTGCAAACATTAGTAGGCCGACAGAATGTATTAAAGCACTGAAAATTTCAGTTTGCGATTCCAATTATAATTTGGAAGTTTACTCGTACATTATTGAAACTTGAGAGCTCGGGGGCACCCCTAAATATTGCCCTATTGCAAAGATTTTTTACACAAATTATTTTCTTCATAATTGAAATAGATTGGAGGGGTGCCAGTAGACTATTTTTAACTTTCATTTTTAAGGGCCACCCTAATATATACGTATGTATATATATTGTGCACATATATATGCACATAGTAGGCTATACATGTATATATTTTATTTATGTAGCCTATATACACGTATATACCTATATATTCATATATTCATATATACAATTATACATATGCGCATAGTATACATGTATATATATATATTGTATGTATATATATACATGCTGGGAACTGCTGAACGAGATAGCCACTGATTGATGGCTTCTTGGGCAGCCAAGGAAAATCTCGGTCGCTTTATAGTTTCAACTTTCCTCCCATCGATGGTTTTTAGACCTCTGGCGAAAGTCAGATGGTGCCATGGACCCTACCCCTGTCCTATTGATTACAGTGGGTTAATATGCATTTACGCGTGCAGAGGATTTACACCTATCTATTTGTAGAGCGCGGTGGTGTAGTGGATTTGTTCGTTGCCTTGCAGCCGAAGGGTTGCAGGTTCGAATCCACCTCAAGCCGCCTAGCAGGGACCTTGGGTAAGTCCTTCAATCGGAATTGCTGAGCGTTTCGGCGTTAAACTTCGATGCAGTATCCGCGCTGTTGTCGGGAGCGCCTCTGAGTAGGTCTTGATGAGTCGCTAAGAAATAAAATGGACATGAGGCCTTTCGAAGCCGAGGAAGAGAAAACTGAAGAACTGAAACCCCCATTTCTGTGAAAAATTGTAGCCGAAGCTATTCGAATCGAATAATCCGGTTGCTGAATTGCATGTTAAAGTGGGTCAGCACAAGAAAAGCTTCTAGATCGAACGCTGGAGTCAACAAGACGACCCTTGGCGGCAAAAGCGGAAAGCGAAGCAACTAGTCTACGGAATGCAAAGACCAGGAAGTCGTGTAGACCAATGCAGATTAGTCTACACGAATGGACCAATGCAGATTGGTCTACATTGTCCTAAATGAAGGCAGATAAACTTTCTAAAACTTCGCAATACCACCCATTAGGCGCGCAACAGCGTTAGGTCTCTGTATTGACTGGAAGCCTGAGTTTTAACATGCTTAGTGAGACTGTGAGAGACCAGCGCAGTTGATGTTGCCAAAGTCAGCCCTAAAGTGATAGGCCTACCGATCACCGCATGTAGGCCTATACCCTCAACCTGGAATGGTCTTCCTCCGCTCTCTATACCTACAAATCCAGTTAAGGCTTTCCTCTCTCATCTTAAGACGGGTTTATTTGGCCTCGCTGAGGTTGGGAGCGCCTCTGAGTAGCCCCCTTGAAGAGGCGCTATATAAATGCATCTAGTGAATGACTGAATGTACGAGAATGGTAGCTGTGTGAAGGATAGCTACACTGTAGTAACGGATTATATACTGTATACTATAGGCGTAAGCTTATATAACGACGTTCAACTCAATTACGTGCAATTATTTATTTGATTATTGTTATTGTTGCGTAGCAACGGCGTCTACATATTTTGCCGCTGGAGGTAAATGGCGCTTCAACGGCTGCAAGTTTAACACTACTACTAATCTGGTTTTGTGTTTAATAGGTCATGTGTTTCTCATAAGCTCCTCAAATGTATTGTGACAATTAGCAAAAATTGCAATGTACGTGTGCAATCAAAGTCAGAGTCTCTGCCAGTCGTTTAACTTTGCAATACACGGTTCAAGTTTATGGTCACGTTAAACACCTTTTTAACGGGGGCATCTATCCTATATAAACTCCAGCAGCCTCCAGAGCAATTAGCACTTCTCGGCCTTTTGGCTAAGATCAAAGTGAAATAATAATTAACTGGTTCCCTGCTGGACCGCTGGCGTGACGTAAAACTCCGTAAGTCCAATAGCAAAGCAGGAGGGTCACTGGCGCGCCGTAACTGGTCGTAAACCTATAATAATAAAAAAATAATTAAAAAAACAAACAAAACAAAACAAACAAAAATGCAAAACGATGTGTGGAGCGCCGGACCATGACCCTTGAGGGTCGTGGTCGGACTCAGCCGACGCCGAAGGAAAGGGCGTTGTATACATGAGTTCAGTGAAATGAGAGATTAGGATTCAAACTCGAAGGGAAGCGGTATTTTGCCGCCATCGCCACGGACTCGGCAGTCTGTGGCTGGATCCCAGGCTTCTACGAAGGCTACTGGTTCAGATAGAGAGGGCACACAACTTCTGTGAATTACGAGTCATGTTGGCCGAGTGGTTACTCGTGGCCGCTGAATAGGAGGCGATCATGAGGTCTACAACATAGTCAGCGTCCGATTCGAATCCTGCGACCGGAAATTAATAGCGTGGTGTGACTGGTTCCCATTCAAACGAGCAGAGGTGTTGAAGGATCTCAGCTGATCAATTCGTCGAAGGATTAACTGGTCAAGGCGTTAAACGGTTGCTGTAAAAAAACTTTTGGGCCTATACATTTACATTTAAAGAGATGGGTCAGCGTACGATCGATCTAGGTACCAGATGATCCAGATCAATTCTGGTCTCAGAAACGTATAAAGAGGAAGGACTTCGTAGCTCACAGCATATATAGGCTACTCGATGTCTTAAAATGGATTTGAATTTTAGTGAACGGGTAGGAGCAACCTTGTGAGGCGCGGTGGTGTAGTGGTGGCGTCATTGCCTTGAGGCCGGAAGGTTCGAGGTTCGAATCCACCTCGCTGCGTTAGGACCTTGGGCAAGTCCTTCACTCACAATTGCTCAGCGCTTCGGCGTGAAACTCCGATGCAGTGTCCGCTCTGCATTCGGGAGCACCTCTGAGTAGGTAGCTTAAAGGGACGCTATAGCATGTGCACGTGTATACATCCATTAGCATCCCGCCGCTACAAGTTCTGCCTTAAAACTAATAATGCATACACTGAATTTTCCTAACATGTAAGCTCACTGTTGTGTAGCTTATAACCTGGTTAAAACTTAAAACTCTTCTGTCTTAATCGTAAGCTCCAAACTTCTGAAGCGCCACTCGCAGGACACCAGCTTATTCACGAGCGCTGCGTCAATTCAGATGGGTTGTCCAAGGAATTACCTGCAGAAGGAGGTCTCAATCCGGTTGCCATGAAGTTAGTGCGGAATGGTGTCAAACCAAGTTTCATAGAAACTATGGGTTCCTATAATTTAAACAAATCACTAAACGGATTGTAATTTGTTGCTACTTAATCGACCATTTATGAAAGCGCCTCTCAGCTATCGCTCGCTAAGAACTGAAATGTGCATGAGATGATCATGCCAGCAAGAGAAAAGCGAAGAGCTCAAGGTCTCAATGTCTGTGGAAGAAAAATGGTTCCAGCTACAAATGCATAGGGGGATTATTATTATTTATTAGGCCCACAAAAGAAAGTCTTTAGATTGAGCAGCGGCCCCACGAGCGCAGGGAACGACCAGAGGACCAGAAGAGTGGAAAGTAGATAAACTGTTGCATTGCATTGCATTGTATTAAAAGTATCTTAATACATATCCAGGTAACATTCTATATACATATATAGGCCTATATATAATTTCTATTATATATGTGTCAGTGGCGGCGCCAGGATTTCAGTTGGGGGGGCTGAACTCTCGCGGAGGAAATTTAACATCTACATCCGCCAAAATTTCTCACGACCTTTTCCGTGGAATTTCAATGCAAAAAAGTGGATAGCCTTTTTTAGGGGGTCTTAGCCTTTTATAGGGTTCTTATAGGCTCCTCTATCCCCCTAGCGCCGCCACTGATATGTATGACATGTGTACGTACTGTATACTATAGTAGGCTATATATAATAAATATATATAATCGATGTTGTTGCTGCTGTTGTTGTCGGACGTGCAGTGGCAGACGCCGTCTTGGACAGCTGTGAGGTGACGATCGTCCAGCGGCGTCCGACCGTCCTTCCCCGCAGCGGTTCATTCGCCTGCGGCACCGATGCGTCTCCTTGGATAATGAAGGTCCCTGCAGGTCAGCGCATCAACATCACTCTCTACGAGTTCTCTGCTGCCACCGCCACAGCCGCCGCCTCTGGCCCCGGCGCTGCCTCCGCCACGGGACCAGGGGCCGCGCAGAGGCCCCCGGTGTCGGCGCCGGGAGTCGCGGTCACGGGTGAGCTGTGGGTGGCGAGGCAGTCGACTAAACCCTGCCGGTCGTACGGTCGTCTCTGGGAGGAGCAGGCGACTGCACTGGCCTCCTCTCCGCCGCTCTCGTCGCTGCTGTCCGGTGGTGGCTCCTCTGTTACCGTCCCGCTGGACATCTGCGCTGGACCGCTGACCGTCAGGGAGAGCCATGTCCATACGACGCTGACCAGCAGCGTAGATGTCGTGCTGACCGGTCAGAGCAGGCATGGCTATCTGCTCGTCTTCTCAGGTAGGCTTAATGATCAATCACCGATCCACACACCTTAATTGCACAGGTATATGATGGAGCAGGAGTATAGGCCTACAAACTACAAAGGTGTGTGAGGAAGGGATCTCTCTATGAAAAGCGCTATATGAATAGAGACAGAAATTTTCGATGAGGGTGGGGCCAAAATTTTCGGTCATCTTTGCCATACAAAAATCTGACGACTGTTTTTATTCATCAGTCTTCATGGTTGAAGTAAGCTACGCAAGCAATAAAAATAGTCTACAATGGCCTTTTTAGTGTCTTACTTTTCTCTCCCGCAAAAACTGACTTCATGGCTTGTTGAAACCAAATTGGAGGGCCAACTCCCCTTGCACTTTTTAAATGGAGGCCATGACCGGATTGGCTCCCCTGGACCCGCCCCTGGAGACAAAATGCAGAACAAACAAGAAACACAATTCTGGTCAATACAGGGCTCATCCCGTCTGTTAACTTTATAGGATGTCCTTGCAACGGCTTGGCGGGGTTACGACGCTATATAAATTGTCGTAATTATATATATCTACATATATATTGTAATTATAACTTTGAATATGTATATATATATATGGTAACTATCAATATATATATATATATTAATGATAGTTATCAGATTTCTGTTCTGTGTCTATTTATGGGCCAAGCAACTTCCGCAGCGCCTCTGTCACAATAGAAAATGTGATTTCGTATCGGCACAAACAAAGGTGGCTTCTATCTATAGACGCCGAGGATTTAGATGTAAGCCAGGTGAAATTGGAATCTCTTTCCTTTCTGCCGAAACGGTCGTCATTTATTAATCTAATCTAATCTTCGATGTAATCGCCAATTTAGTCATAACCTACATGCACTCATAGGCCTCAGTGACGGTCGCCTCGATGCGAACGGGAATAATCCCTTGAAATGAGACATTCTGCGGAGCTGCATTTGTAACGTCGCTGAGACCTCAAGACACTGATGCACGTGTATAATAATATTCCTACGGTGGATATAATATTATATAATATGGCGTTCAGACCCAGCCGTTGTAAATAAGCTGATGGTTGACTGACATCCTTTAGTAATTTATTGCGTTATGACAATACTTTGCGTCAATTTCATTATCACTTTAGATTAAAATTAGACTTGTAGCCAAATGCCTAATACTAATACTAATCAATATCAGTGCTAGTATTAGTATTAGTTATTATAATAATTATTATACACATACACTGTGTCCGGATAAAAAGTAGCCCCCACAAAAAAGTGTAATAACTCGGTCAAAACTCGTAGGATTTGTCTAAAATTGTAAACAGAGCAACAGTGACCATATTTACACGAGATCCTAAAGCCGATTAGAAATATTCGTGAGTTTGTCAAATTTATGAGCGTTTAAAATGCAGCACCAAAAAATTGAACTTTCCAACATGGAAAACCTGAAAAGAAGTGAAATTCAGCTATATCCGGTGTTAAAAATGTTCTCCTTGTTCACGGACACATGACCGTAGACGTAGACGCTAAAGTTTGATGGTCCGGTCGATGATCACTTGGTCAAACATCTGCCACTCTTCAATCAGACGCGCCCTACGCCCTACGGTTATCGATGTCATGAATACGCGTGAACCAAAAACGCGCCCCTCCTGTAAATGCACCTGGTACTCCGGATCGAGGTCTGGACTGCTGGGCGACCACAGCTGTGAGATATGAAGCCGAGTGTATCCCTGGACAACTACTACGTCTGCGGTCGTGTGTTCGTGAACAAGAAGGACATTTTGAGCACCATATATAGCTGAATTTCACTTCTTTTCAGGTTTTCCATGTTGGAAAGTTCAATTTTTTGGTGCTGCATTTTAAACGCTCATAAATTTGACAAACTCACGAATATTTCTAATCGGCTTTAGGATCTCGTGTAAATATGGTCACTGTTGCCCTGTTTAAAATTTAAGACAAATCCTACAAGTTTTGACCGAGTTATTACACTTTTTGTGGGGACTACTTTTTATCCGGACACAGTGTATTAGTTAAATAGCGTACGGGTCAGTATTACGATAATACTAGGCCAATACTGGTATTCATTAGTTTTAATACCACTAATTAAAAAAATAAGTTATAGTAAAGGTTTCCTAGACTAAGTGCTACAACTAGCATTAGTCCTCTGTCTGTCTGTCTGTCTTTCTGTCTGTCTGTCTGTCTCTCTATCAGAGTCTATCTCTATCTCCTCTCTCATGTATGTATGTATGTATGTATGTATGTATGTATGTATGTATGTATGTATGTATGTATGCATGTATGTATGTATGTGTGTATGTATGTATGTATGTATGTACGCATGTACGTATGTATGCATGTATGCATGTATGCATGTATGCATGTATGCATGTATGCATGTTTGCATGCATGTAAGCATGCATGCATGCATACATGTATATATGTATGTGTACATGTGTGCATATAGACATTTGTTTTGCGTCTTACAATAATCTCACGAAGGCGCTTATATCCAACTGAGTTGGCAAGGACCGCAGGTGGAGCGGATTTATCAGAACAGATTTCCAGCGTGGCTGGCATCTGAACCCGAATCCATCGATTGTCGCGATCCGGTGAAGGATTATCTTACGCGCGTCACTGAAGAGGAGAAATACGGATTAGCGGAAGAAAGGTGGAAAGAGGAGGTGGAGAATGAAGTGGATGTTCGGGAAGAGGTGGAGTTGATTAAGAGAAGAAAGTATGGAGGAAAAGCGGAGAAATGAATATCACGAGGAGAAGGAAGAAAGAGGAAGAAACGGAGAAGCCAAAGCGGAGAATGAACTAAAAGTAGAGTAGATAATTAGTTGAGCTTTCAGATATGCTATCGTAGCCTAAAGAAAGATAAATTTGCTTATCCTTATCTGGTTAATCCTGGCGCATCGCATCCGTTGGATGTGACTGAGTGTTGTGAGCATAGGCATACGGGAGATTTCAGCAGTGGGGGTCGAGGGGGCAAAGATTTAACTTCTGCCCGAAAAAATCCTGAAATCTCGTGGAAAATACTAATTTTTCCCAGAAAAAAGTTGACAACCTTTTTAAAAGTAATTTTCCGGTCTGCTTGCCAGTAAAGCAGACTTGCCCGAAATTGCCCGAAAAGTTGACGACCTTTTTTAAAGTCATTTCCCGGGTCTGCTTGCCCGAAAAACAGGTTTGCCCGAAATTTGAAGGGGGGCCTGGACCTCCGCCTCGTACGCCTATGGTTGCGAGAACAAATTCTTGAGTGTTGAAATCAAAGATCTTAGAATGCCTCTCCATGTCTAGGGAAACGACCTTGGACCCGAACACTCGTTTTGGATTGCCATCGGTTCATGCTTCGTGCATTAGACATAGGGGCGCAATAGAAGTTATTTTTGCAAATTATTAATTTACACCCGCAGCAAAGCAGCGCTCCATGCGTTCTCGTGTCGATGGTCAGCTTCGCATTGCCTTGAGCTAGGCCGCCATGGGTATAACTATAAGATGCTAGCGAATCTGTTTTCCTGGCCTCAGCATTTGAGGCAGGTGGCGTGTCCTCTCTCTGTCTTATCCAAACTCGACCCGGACCACCTTTGGACTATACTCTTACGGACACCATTTTGCATGGGCGGAGTTTGGTCTCCGTTCTTGGAGAGGCTAAAAAAGAACTTGGGAAGAACTTGGGCTTTGTTGGGGCTGGGACTCGGTCCAGAACGAGCGGCGCCGACAAATATTTTTTCGGCCCAAAAAGTTGATGACGTTTTTTAGTCCTCGGGCAGGAATCTCGCCAAAAATGCAAATTTTCCGAGACAAAAAGTTGATAACTTTTTTAGTCATTCGGAAGTTTCGCGTTCGTGAACAGAACCATTTCCCCGAACAAATTTATGAGTCTGCGCCTTCTTAGGGGGGGCTAAGCCCGGGAAAAGATACTGTTTACACGGTAAAAAAACTGAATCCCCTAGCCCCTGATAAACTCTGCCCATGCCTTTTTGACGCAACGCAGCGCGCGCGAATAAGCTAGTGCTACGCGCTTGGCCTTCGAGAAGCGCTTTATAGAAGTTCGGAGATGACTCAATTACGATTACGATCTTATAGCGTGTCGTTAATTGTCTAACTGACGTCGGTTGGTCAGTTGTAGGCTGTCCAGATGTCCAGACACCGCCGGACATGATGAGCCAGTACTCAACTGACCGGTCAACGGCCAAAGTGACCTGTAGGAGCAGTGACCAATCGTGGCGACTCGTCTGCAGCGAACGCGGTTGGCATGGATACGTCGGAAATTGCTCAACTAAACTTGGTAGGACCAGCGACTATTCGACGTATTATCTATACGTAGATCTATACGTTAGGAACTAATTAAGTTTGCGAGCTAGTGAGTTAGTAAGTAAGTCATTGCACTGTCAAATTATTTATCCGCAGCTTCAATCTACATGTAGGCTAAAGTCTATAGGCGCCCGCTATAGCCTATACTTTCAGTTCTGCAAGGACGTAGCCAGGGAAAAATTTCGGAGGGTTTTCCGCTTGGATATTCCAAAGGTCTACAAATCAGAAATTGTTATTTTGGGAAGGTTGAACCAATGAACCCGCAACCCCACTCCTCCACCCCCAAAAAGAACATGGCTATAGAGGGCCAACAGAATAAAAGATTCTTTTTGAGCAGTCGACTCGCGGACGCAGGAGGGATAGGACCATTGGCTGAGCGTAGAGGTCATGTAGGTAAATGAAGGGAGACGTGTGGGTAAACCTCGGAATGCTACAGATAAGGCGGAAAGGTACGTTAAAACTTTGACTGGATCTGCAGAGGGTTTTAAAGTAAGACGTATCAATAAATCTGAGATACCAGCGTAGATGATGTTGCCAAAGTGAACCCTCCTAAAGTACCTATCAGCACATGGACGAGAGCGGTGACTGTAGCGTGAGAGGGGGGACAGCAACTGACGGATGATGCGCAGTTGATTAAGATGATGGATGCATAAATTATTTGAGAGATGCAATTGACCTTATCAGGAAGTGAGAACTGAATCCAGAATGAACATCCAGATCACAGACTGAGGAAGAGTTGTGGTCATCTGGTAAAGTAACACGAGGCAATTCCATGTCAATCTTTGCGATTTGAGCGCAACCACCAAGCCAGATGAAAAGGGTTTTCTCAAAATAAAGGACGATACGTGTATGCTTACATACACACAGATATTCAGAGATCCAGGACAGTGTGGCTGAATCATAGGATCCTCGTGACCAAGGCCGTAGCCAGAATTTTATTTCGGGGGGTGTTTCACCAATTTCCCTTCCCAAAAAAACTACATTTTCCATTTCGGGGGGTGTTTTCATGGTGTTATTTCATGGTTTTTACGTCATATAATCGTAAATACATTATATTATTTTTCACATTTTCCATTTCGGGGGGTGTTCAAACACCCAAAACACCCCCTAGCTACGGCCTTGCTCGTGACCAGCAGTAGAGCGGCTGCGTTGGCGAGACCATGAGTCAAAGTAATTATAATATTCAGTAATAATAGTCCAAAGTCAAAGTTTACGTGTCCTTAATGGTGGTGGTCTTTGACTGGCCTAGTTAGCTACACCGGTAAGCGAGAGCGGCATACGTCTGTTGGTTGCAACGGACTGCGGTTCAAGCCCCGGGCTGGGAGTTAACATTCAGAGATTTAGATATCTCGGGCTAGCATGTGTGGGACGCAGGAGCGCAAGCTCCTGCGCAGCGACCTTGGGCAAGTTGCTTACCCATCATTGTCTGTGAGGAAGGCAACGGGAAACCACCTCACTCATCTCATCCCCAGGGGCGTAAAGCCAATGAACCTCCCTTCGGGCAGAGAACCATCATCATCAGTGGTGGCGGTGGTGCTGATGATGATGTGTTGTTGTTGTTGTTGTTATTGCTGCTGTTGTTGTTGTTATTGTTATTGTTGTTGTTGTTGGTGGTGGTGGTGATGGTGATGATGATGATGTTGTTGTTGTT